>JBBYHH010505072.1:0-11091 GCA_038382905.1 Daphne laureola
TTTAGAAGATCTCAATTTCCCAAATATGTCCCCAATACTTCAAAGGAGTTTGCTCTTGGAATGAGATTTGAGAGCAGGGAACAGTTTAAGGAGTTAGCTACTATCTATGCAATTACTAACCATAAGGATATATATATATATTCATAAGACTGACAAGACAATGGATGAAGTGAGGTGTGTGGAAGGCCGCCCGTTTCATGTTTGAGCATCTTACAACATACGACTTAGATGTTTCCACATTAAAGTGGTTAAGAACACTCATTTGTGCAACTTGAGGTATGAGTTAAGGCTAGCAATAACAAAAATGGCTTGCTAAAAGATTTTTCATAGACCTTAGGGATGAACCAACTATGAGACATAAAGCTTTAAAGGATAAAGTGAAGAAGGAAACTCAGTTGCACATTAATATAGACATGGAAAAAAATGTGAAGAAGAAGTTTAGGAAAAACTTGGGCAAGCCAGATTATGAGTACTCTTTGCTTAGGGATTATGCTGCTGAGTTGATGAGAACTAACCTAGGCAGTAATGTGGTGTTAAAAACTAATTCAAGAAGAGATGGGTTATCAGAAATATTTCAAAGGACATACGTATGTTTTGATACATGTAAAAGAGGGTTCTTAGATGGGTGTATGAGAGTTGTTCGGAAAAATGGTTGTTTCTTGAAGAGTGAAATGTTGACAGCTGTTGGTAGAGATGTCAATGACCAAATGTTCCCAATTGCTTGGGCAATTGTGGAGGTCGAGAACAAATCTTCTTGGTTATGGTTCATCAGCCTTCTAAAACAAGACTTGGGAATTGGAGATAGTGTTGATTGGGTGATTAGTAGTGATCAACAAAAGGTATATTTTTTAAATTAATATTATCTTAATATTGTTTTGATTGGTTGTTGTTTTCTACACTTGTGTTTCTAATACTATTTTGATTACAATGCAGGGTTTGGTACCGGCAGTACAACTGTTGCTTCCAAATGTGGAGCATCGTTTATGTGCAAGGCACATTTGTTTTAATTGGCAGAAAAAGTTCCCTGAAAATGAGTTTAAAGGTCTTTTCTGGGCATGTGCATACAATATAAATGAAAAAGACTTCAAAAAGAGATTGGAGGTGATTAATCTATAACCAGGTGCTAAGAAAAGACTCATGATGATACATCCAAGGCATTGGGCAAAAGCTTACTTCAACAAGAAAGTGAAGTGTGATTCCAACTAGAATAATTTGTGTGAGACCTTTAATGGGGTGGATAAGGTATTGTTAGCTAAAACCAAACACATCTTCTCCTTATTAGAGGACATTAGGAAATACATGATGGCTAGGTTTGGAGAGAAAAGAGTATTCCAAAATATATGGGGAAACATGTTTGGTGATAAAATTTTGGAGAAGTTGGAAAAATCTACTGAAAAGCACTGAGAGTTGTTTTTAATGGTGACTATGAATATGAAGTGGAGAAAGAAGGAAAACAACATGCAGTTAGGCTTGATTTGAAGTCATGCACTTTTGGTAAATGGGACATCATTGGAATTCCATGTGTACATGCAGCCTGCTGAATTATTGAAAGGCGTGAGAGTTTAGAGTAGTACGTAGATGATTGCTACAAGATTGATAAGTATGCCGCTGCATATAAGTATTCAATGCAGCCAATTGCTGGGCCAAATATGTGGCATACATGTCTTGGTGTTCCAATCACTCCACCACCACACAGGAGAATGCCTGGTAGACAAAGATTGAAGAGAACCTGCCAGCCAGATGAACCAACAAATAAAAAAAAAGTGAGCAAAAAAGGATCAATGAACACATGTTCAATCTGTATAACTCCTGGTCATAACAAAAGAAAATTTCAATTGAAGGTATATGATTATAAACTATGTGCTCAATACCTACAACTACGTGATTATAAACTCATAAATTGGCATTGTTTTGTTTAAGGGTGTAAATGCATCACATAGCACACAAACATCTACTGATGCAGAAACATTGAACATTGGGAGAGGTGGAGGCAGTAAATGAAAAGGTAAAGAAGTTTCTACAACAATGAATATGGTAAGTTTACACAAATTTGGATAAGGCACATTTTGTACAGATAATAACTATAGATTAACTTTTGTTTGCATTTAACTTTTGTTTCATTTCATTTTTGTAAAGCATGGACAAGGGAACACTATTTTACAGCAAGCTGACTCTTCAAGGAGGACCAAACTTAAAATTCGTAGAGCAAGAACTTCAGAGACTCAAGATGTTCCATCAATAACACCATAAAGTTGAATTTGCTTAGAAAAAAGTGTTCATTTTGTGACATAATTGGCATCCTATGCTCTGTTTTTTTATTTATTTATGAAGGGCATGCTCTGATCTGTTAAATGTGCATAATTGGCACAATTTTGTACGGCTTCCAAGTTAGATTAGATTCAACTACTGATGTTTTCTTTTGTGAAGATTAGATGGTACATATTAGAGATACAGATTAGAGCTACAAATTAGAGCTTTTGTTAGATGCTAAATATTAAGGGAATGTGAATGTAAAGCATTACATGCTACAGATTAGAGCTGCTGCAGATTACAGTTGTTGTTTTTGTACAATGAATGGTGTTCAGTTGATATGAATGAAAAGTTATTTGCCTATTGTGATCCTGTGTTTATTTTGTCACTCAAGCAAGAAGTAAAACTTATTTATTCATCAACAACATTTCTGTGGTCATCAATAATAATACAATATGAAATTGCAGCAATCAAAATTCCATAATTTCATTCATTCCAAAACATCGAAAAATACATATGTTCATGATCATAAAAAATGTTTGTCAAATCTTAAGCAACATTCACAAACCAAGAGGGGTCACTTAAATCCAAAAAACCCCTATAGAAACTCATCACCAGCAGACCCTAGATCACTACATTAACCTACACCAGACCTGCATCAACAACAACATAAAATCAATAGCAACAGACCTACACCAGAAGCTTTGCCCACATAGCAAAAAGAAGAACAACCAAGCAAACACATACGCCCTTCAACCACTTGCTTTCAACATTTTGGATTTTTCCACAAGCAATTCTCTTTCCAGCATTACAATCTTCCCCTGATACTCATCTTTCAGCTTCTCAATTACACTCCTCAGCTGAGCATTATAAGAGTACAACTTGCTTTTCTCATCTATCAGTTCCTTGATAACCTTCTTCGCCTGGTCTGGATAAGAGGGATCAATCCATCTGAAAAATTTACATCCTCTTACAATCTGCAACCGAAAATATCAATAAAAAAAATGAAACTAAAGACCAAAAAAATAAACTTTAGATAAGGGATAAGGGAAAGCTCACATCTTTCGGGCAGAGTAGGAACCTCATTCGAGAATTCTTGAAGGTCTGAGAGGTCTTCATTTAAAGTTTCTCACCACAGGTGTAGTGCATTGCGTACTCAGACTTTTCATCGCCAGGCTCTGAAGTCCTCTGAGACTGCGGTTGACTCATATACGCCGCTCCACTCGCTCTACTCATCTTCTCCGCAAAAGCCATAACAAAATTTCACCTTTCACCTCTGCAATCTCCAACCCTCACAAATCCTACAATTCTATCGGCAAACCCTAGAATACAAGTCCCCAATTCCCTTGCAAAGCCAAATTAACAAAATACAACAAATGATACACAAACAACCTAACGCTTTTCGTCACCACGTATGGACCATCTGGCCACATGTGCCATTATAGTGGCAAATCAACCCCCTTCAACAAACTTTGGTGGCAATTTAAGCCAGGAGGAAACTTAAGTGGGAAAATGACTCCAACTCTTAAACATTAGTGGCAAAATTAACCATTTTCCCATTTAAAATTGTTGGATAACAGTTTTTGGGAAATGAGAAAGTGGGAGGATAATAAAAACTTTTACCCATAAACAAATGTTATGAGCGACACCAAATGAGCATCACTAATGGTGTTAACATGCCACATAAGCATTGCGTTTGCCATATGACATAAAATAGAGTTTTAGGCCTAACAGTGTTAACGGTCATAAACATTTAGGCATTCAATGCGAAAATCCTAAGGTTTAGGCCTAACTTGCGAAAACCTAAAACATATAGGCCTAAACGTGAATTGTTCCTTCGTTGTCACTTTTAATAATTTCAAATAAGAAGGTTGCAACATATAGGTCTAAAGGTGAAAATCAAATAAGAAGGTTGCAACATTCGCACTGCATGAATTAAGCGGTCCTTAATTTGTTCTGCACATTGAATAAGGACCATTCAAGATGACACAATCGTTTATTCAACTGGGAAATAACTTATTTTGAAATTCATCATCAGCAAGGTGCTCGGAAGACATTTAATAAATCCTACTATAACATTTTACAAATGATAAGTGTTTCAAGAAACACACATGGAAAGTGGGTCTTTTGCCATCAAGGTTAATCTATTTTTATATACACTGAAAATAATTTCATTGTCCTTGTGTACAAATGCTAAACAGTAAATCTTCCTATGAGGAAGAATCACGCTCCCCATAATCATCTCCTACAAATGCAGTAATAAATATATCCTTGTTTCTGTACTTATATATAGGTTTGGCGTATAAATAAAGAGGTCTCATGCTCATTATAGTAAATAGTTGTTGTGCATTCACATGTTTCGTTATAAAACACAGATTTTTCATCGAAGAGGAGCATGAGAGGGAACAAATACAAAAACTCACCGAAAGGACCACCACTTGAGCTGCTTCTTCCTTCTCCTTCTGTTGAAGATTAAAGACTTGTTTCTGGCAGTCATGGTGGTGTGTTTGTATATTTATATACTTGCGTCCAATATATAGCGAATGTCAAAAAAAAATTCACGAAGATTCGGTTTCTGGCTCCCCGATTTGGTGGGATTCTTGACTGTAGAGGAGATTGAAGGCAGCTGGGTCATCAGGAGCTTCCAGATGGCGTGGGTCAACAACCGTCCCTTATTTCGAGCTAAACAAACGCATTTTTCAAGGGTTTAGAACTCCATTTGCTCTATCCAAACAAAAAATAGCGGATTTGCAGCCTAGCCCGGTCCGGTCCGGTCCGTCCTACTCACCCAAACAGGGTTAGGGCTTTCGTCTTTGGTCTTCCCTCGTTTTCCAACTTCCCAATGGCGGATTTTATCTCCACGAGCTACTCATAAAGGCAAGTGTGGCCGTCATCCATGAAACCGAACCTGCTTCTCCATTCGAGCACTGTGTCGGAGGCTTCGCATTCATACTCCTCTCTTTTCCGTCGGTGTAGGGACTTAAAGTCACCCCAGCTCATCAAATCAGTCCAAGCCCAGATCGTTACATCTGGTTTTCCTCTTCTGGGCATAGGGGCTAAGCTTATTGACGCTTATCTGAAGTGTGGTCGAGTACCGTATGCTCTTAAACTGTTCGATGGAATGCCTCAGAGACATATAGTCACTTGGAATTCTATCATTGCGTCGTATGTTGGGAATAAGAGGAGTAAAGAGGCAATTCGAGTCTTTGAGAGGATGGTGTTGGAGGGTGTTTTTCCTGATGAATTCACGTTTTCCAGTATTTTTAAGGCATTCTCCGAACAGGGTCTTGAACTTGCTGGGAGGCGAGCTCACGGGTTTTTGATGGTTCTGGGTGTGGATTCCTGCAATGCCTTTGTCGCTAGTTCTCTTGTTGATATGTATTCTAAGTTGGGTAGGATGAGGGAAGCTCGGATAGTGTTGGACAGAGTCGTGGAGAGAGATGTTGTGCTATACACAGCTTTGATTGTGGGCTACTCTCAGCGGTGTGAAAATGATAAGGCTGTAGAGCTGTTTAGGAGTATGATCAATGAAGGAGTTAAGGCCAACGATCATACATTTGCAAGCGTCTTGATTGCTTGTGGGAACTCCGGTGACTTAGGAAATGGTGGGTTAATTCACAACCTCGTGATTAAAATGGGGTTTGACATGGCCATTGCTTCCCAAACTTCACTTCTTACCATGTACTCAAAGTGTGGATTGATTGATGAATCTTTGAAGATCTTTAAAAAGATGTCTAACCCTAACCAAGTAACCTGGACGTCTCTCATTTCAGGTCTTGTCCAGAATGATAGAGAAGACGTGGCTTTATCTATATTTAGGGAAATGATCCGAGAATCAGTACCCCTGAATTCTTTTACATTGTCTAGTTCACTTCGAGCATGCTCAAGCCTGGCCATGCTGGGCACAGGGCAACAAGTCCATGCCATTATTGTGAAATTCGGATTAGACACTGGTAGATATGTCTGTTCTGGACTTATTGACATGTATGGAAAATGTGGTAGCATAGAGATGGCAAAGTTGATTTTTGAATCTTTAGTTATGGTTGATTTAGTATCCATAAACTCCTTAATATATGGTTACGCTCAGAATGGACTTGGAGCTGAGGCACTTCAATTATTTAACAGGATGAAGGAAATGAATTTTCAACCCAACGAATTAACATGCTTAAGTGTTCTATTAGCATGTAGCAATGCAGGGTTGGTGGAAGATGGCCTCCAAATCTTTGCTTTCATGAAGAACTGCTCTAATATAGAAATATCAAAAGATCACTATGCTTGCATGGTTGATCTCCTGGGACGTTCAGGAAGACTTGAGGAAGCAGAAAAGTTAGTGCAGCAGGTTACAAATCCAGATATAGTTTTATGGAGAACACTTCTCCATGCTTGTGGTATTCACGGAGAAGTCGATATGGCTGAGAAAATTTTGAGTCAGGTGCTTGAGGTTGGTCCAGTTGATGAAGGTACTCATATTTTGCTGTCAAACCTCTATGCTTCAACAAGGAAATGGAGTCAGGTCATTGAAATGAAAACCAAAATAAGACAAGTTGGGTTTAGAAAGAATCCTGCAATGACTTGGGTTGAAGTTGATAGAGAAGTCCATACTTTTATGGCTGGAGATTTAACCCACCAAAACTCTAGAGAGATATTTGCAACACTGGAAGAACTGATTCTGAAGGTCAAAGTTATGGGCTATGTTCCTGATAAAAGATTTGTGTTGCAGGATGTGGATGACGAGAAAAAAGAGAGGTCTCTTCACTATCACAGTGAAAAACTTGCCATTTCTTTTGTATTATGGAAAACCAGCAACAAGAATAGCAGTATCAGGGTCCTTAAGAACCTTAGAGTTTGTGGTGATTGTCATGCATGGATAAAATTTGTCTCCAAGGCTGTTAAAAGAGAAATTATTGCCAGAGATGCAAAGAGGTTTCATCATTTTAAAGATGGATTCTGTTCATGTGGAGATTATTGGTGATTCTATCTGCCTGATTTGGTACTTTCTTAAACCCAAATCTGAGTTGCATTTCACCGATGAATGACTATCAGATAATTCAACAGAGAAAACAGCCACATCGAAGAGGTAACTATCAGACTGTATTTTGGTTAGAAAAATGGCATAAGCATCAGCACTATTCAGGAAAATGTCTGTTTATCGCTTAATTCTAGTAGAACTATCTATATTATTTTAAAGAAATATAAAAATGAAACCCGTATTCATTTTAATACTCTCAATAATTGAGGTAATTGAGAGTATGATTAGTTAGAAAATATGTGCTATAATTTTGGCACGTTATGCATTAGCAGTCCAAGTTTCTCTTGCATTGTTGTGTTTGACCCTGTCCATGGTTCTCTGATATCCTAGGGCTAGATTTTTCTTAAATTCTGAAGGTAAGAACAATGATCAAGTATACCTATACTGTCATGGGATGAGAGTTTTTCTTGATTTCTTACAAGCACAATGGTTTATGGTATAGCGGGCTTGCAGAAGTTATTTATTTGCTACACTCATCTCAAGCATTTGGGTTATAACTATGCTGGCTGATTAATTGTAGGACCACAACCTAGCATGGCTGCTGGCTTTTAGTTAGTTCAAAGGTCATTAGAAATGCACAACACGTTGAATTAATGCACCAAATGGGCATGTAAGACAAAAGAACCTTTAGAGTAGTAAGGGATATTAAAGGGAAACATATTAGTCTTTTTGAAACATCCCAAATAGAAATACGTATCGGTCTTTTTAGAGGTGCTCTTTTTAGAAAATTTTGTGAAGATTTTTTTTATTTTTAAAATGATGTGAAATTTGTGAGAGAAAACGATTGATTTGACAGATTGTTTTTTTTTTCGATGAAGGAACATGCCCTAGGATGGTGGGAGGAAATTTATGTAACCTTTCTTTACTCCTTGAAAAGAATGACAGTCCTGACGATCGTTTACATTTAAGTACTGAAACATGAAAGTCGTATCGTGCTTTGCCAATACTTTATCGAAGGAACCACACTGCTGACAGACATGCACATGAGATTAAGAGTGAAGTGGAAATGCACATAAAAGATTATCTCAGCATAGCATCCTTGGAGATTTTTTAGTACATATTGGCTAAATTTCGCAAGTATCTATAGTTGGGCTAACAATGTAAGTTTGTTGGTACTTTCATTGTGTATTTAGCTTCCACTTGTCATTTTAAGCAATCATAGAATGTGAAACAGACTATACGTGCTCTTGCTTTTTTATTCCTAGTCAGTACCTGTACATGTTTTTTTTTCAGAACTCAACAGGAACATCTTTCTAGGAGGAAGACGTTTCGGGTCCGTTTAGTTACCAAAATTTTCATTCCAAAATTTCTTTGTAGATAGTTGGATGTGTAACTAGTAATTAAGGAGAGAACCTTATTTTTAAAACTTTATAAAACTCATGTGTTAAAATAGAAAACCTTATTTTGAAGTTCTCCATCTTAATACTAGAGTTTTCAAAATTTTGAAAACAAGGTTTTCTATCACTTAATCACTAGTTATACATCCAAATATTTACAAAGGAAATTTGAAATGAAAATTCTAGAAAATTTTCATAACTAAATGGACCCTTCCATTTGCTCCTGTAGACCTAAGGCTGTCCTCTCTCTCATTTGATGCTGTTTCTTGTGCAACTATGTGAAGAAGCTCTTCACGATTAAAGAGAGCCATGGGTGCCATGTCCAAAAGCAGTCTAATCGAAGCTGAAGATTCCGTTTTCTGCTGTTTCTTCACCTGAACGCTAAAGATGTAAAAATGTTAATGAACCACGGTGCTGCAAGGTATTTCAAGCTCTAGCATGTTCTTCAGTATTTTCTGCAATTCCTTACACTTGGCTTCTGGTTTGCTTGTTGGTGCTGTAGAACAGGAGTTTAGATCACGCATCTTAAACCAAGACCAAGTGGGAAGCAAAAAGTCATCTACAGGCAACATTTGGTGGTTCAAGTTAACCGCTGTTAAAAAGTTTGAAGTTAGTGATTGGTTGAAGCTTGTCAGTGAACTGCTTGAGGCACCAACCAGTGCTTGAAGGTCATCAACCTTGGCGGTTGCTTGGTAAATAAGAAAAACATTACAAATTGGCGGGTAAGTCTGTTTTGTATCGCTTGAAATGTATAAATAGCATCTTTTTCAGCTAAGTTATTGTTGATTGATGAATAAGAAAAGCGCAATCATTCTCTCTCCTGGATTCTTCTCCCTTCTGCCCCTTTTTCTTGTTTTTATGACAGACAAGGTTCTTCTTGATCTGATCCAGATTTTCCACTCTGGTATTGAAATGAAAGGGATTCGCTTTACATGATTTTTGAATGAGAATGTCCTATGGTAGCTTGCTATCGAGGGTGCACTAATACAAGAGCTTTGATGGCTTGATGCACCCCAATGGTAATAGTTCCTCATTTTGATTTTATTTGTATTTCTAGTGAATTATAATGCTACAGAAAGATGCAACATTCGACTTGGCAATGATCCATGTTTGACTAAATTTTGGAGAAAAATTGAAGTTTTGAAAATCAATTTGAAGTTTATGAGATGAAAAGGTTAGAGAAAAGTGTGAAAGATTATAGAAATTCTACCCTTTTTTTATTCTCTCTAATATTTCTCCCTTTAAAAATAAAAGTTATATTTCAAATTTCTTTAAGATGACAGAAATTGCCTTATTAATAAAAAATGACAGTGAAAAAAGAAAGTTGATTTCGTCTCATTGTCATCAGTGCTCCACCTGTGGAGCAACTGAAGCAGCTGCAGCCTTAGTTGGGTCTATTCCGCTTCTCCTCGTTCAATTGCCATACTTTTTTCTGGGAAGCTTGTTCTTGATGCCTTCGCTTTGAAAAGAAGAAAAGAGAGAAAAAAGCATTGACCAAAATGCAGAATCAGCCCACGGTTTCCCCCCATCTCTTCAAAATTATTCTCCAAGACACCCTGAGGCAGGGCAAGATTGTAGGTTTATATACCTGTCTAGATTATCTTTAGCTTTTCTTTTGATGAAATTGAGAAGGAAGCTTCTGCATCTATCATGCTTCCTACTTCCACAGTTTGGGAAACGTGTTGTTACCATTTTGTCATTTGAGGTTTGTTAGCTATCTTATTGTGCAAGTTTTGGTTAAGTGACAAGTTTTAGTCGGTTTCATTTTATTTTTTAAATGACATGAAAGCAAGGCTCATCCATTTTTCTTCTCTATACTAGTGGAATTTTGATACTGTTAATCTATTACTTCCTCCGTCTTCAATGAGTTATCACTTTTCTTTTGTAATTTGCAAAGAAAAGGACACACCATTTGGGACTGAGGTAGTATTTAACTTTTGTGTGTTTTAGGATCTCAAATCAAAGGATTCTCCTTCGCAATTTGTTGTGCTTCTTTTTCTTGAAAGATTATTTGAGGTTGAGATTGAAAATGGAAATGGAGTTGGCTTGAGTAAGGTGGATATCACCGCAAGTATCGAGTTGCTTGTTAATGAAGAAGAACTTTCATGCTTAAAGGAAAATGGAGTAAGCTTTCTTTCTAATATGATAAAAGATTTCAAGACTGATATACAAATTTTGGAACATCATTCCATGTCTGATCAGAAGATTGTACAAATGTGTTTATTATTGTAGATACATCTTGGCCGTTGTTTTTGTCACCACCACCCCCGTTCCCGTTGATGCGGAAGCGTCTTTTCATAGTATCGGTGGTTGGGGAATCGGGCGACTAGCGGTGACGTTGCATCATCTCCGTGATTTGTGTGGTGGCTCTTTTTGAAACTCGTCCCTTTAATTTTTTTTCTTAAGTTATCTAGAGTTGTTTACTTCTAATGGGTTTATCAGGTTTTACGCGTTCTTATTAAGCCTTGAACCTGC
>JBBYHH010505183.1:0-11091 GCA_038382905.1 Daphne laureola
GGTAATTACCAATTTTGTCCTCCGGCAATATTTTCCCGGATTTCTACTATTCCTCCGATGTGGGTGTAACAATAACGGCAAAACACACAAACTCAAACTTGTTTGTGGGGATGTCATTTACACCAACAACTTGTAAAACATTTGTATACGGAGTACAAAATAACTTCATGTTGCAAGAAACATGCATCATCTTCTGAGGAGCTTTTCCCAAAACGAAGTTCTTTATCTCAAAGGTCTCACCCTCAACCAATAGTGGTCTAAATTTATCACATAAGTCTGGTCTGATGCATGCAGATATATGATCATTCTGCACAAGTTGCAATCACACAAATTGAAATGTGAAACTTAAACAATAAATGTCAAAATTAGACAATAAACACACTGAACGCAAAAGTGAAACAGGCCACTAACATTGGCATCCAACAGGACCAACTCAATCCCAATAATGAGCCATTGGTCGAGTTAGTCGCTTCCCACATCTGGGTCAAACGAACATAAATATTCATCTGTAACCATTACGTGCTAAATGACATATCATCTGCTTTCTTCCCATACTTGCACTAATCTATAAACGTGAGAAAATTTTATTGTGGCCAAATTTGCGTTATAAATATTCAGGTCAAAATTAATGTATAAACATATATATATCATTAACGCAAAGGGTCAAAAACTTCAGTGTAAACAATGTTTTTTGTGTATCCTTGAGTTTGATTACTGTTCGATGCAATCAAAACATTGAACCCTTGCGGTGAAGTCACACGTGAGGCAACGACATACAATTGGTCGTGACTAAAAACTGGTTCAGGTAGATACAGTTCAACACGATTAAAAATCTGACCCTGACTTTTGTTGATAGTCATTGCAAAACACACCTTCACTGGAAATTGACGTCGGGCAAACTGGCATGGTAATTTTGTATCAGATGGAAGAATGTCAATCCGAGGAATCAAACAACGATGACCAGTAAACCCTCATGATAAAACCTCAGCTTCAATAACTTGGGGTGTCAGTTTCATCACAACCAATCGAGTACCATTGCACAACCTATATGCTTGATTAATATTCCTCATCAAGATTATTGGAACTCCCACTTTCAAACTCAGCTCATGATTCGGGAGTCCCAAAAATTTCAGAGTGTTAAGTACTCAATCGGGTACAACTCAATTTGTGCATCTGCATTCTCTGATGTCGGTGATACCCTATCCATACTTAGGTACGTTACAGTATCTGAATCAAAAAATTCCATGACTCGATCGTTAACCAAATCAACAATCTCATTCCTGGCCGAAAGAATAGCACGCTCCCGTAAATAAACCATGTTGGACAACATATTGCACAAGTTTGGGTAAGTACTTTCAATGATTGAATTTATCATATCACCGTTATGCGGGATCAAATGTCTTTTCAGAATTCTGAACCACATGTTATCCTCTTCATCATTCGACAATTTCTGCAGGGGTATTTTACTTTCACCCAACTTAAGCAACCAACCAGTAAATATAATGACATCCTCGGATGTGGAATCATGAAGACGCATGTTCTCCGTTAAGGTATGGACCTGGCAGTGTGTCTATAAACGTGAGGAATAAATAGCAGCCCCAACAATGTCAGCACGACTTCCCCGTGGAACATCAGGTAGAATCTGCCTAAAGTCACCACCCAAAACAAATGTCTTCCCACCGAAAACCATATTCTCAAAATTTGGATGTACAACAAGCATCAAATCACAGAGAGACCGGTCCACCACCTCGAATGCATGTCGATGTGTCATTGGTGCCTCATCCCAAACTATTAAAGATGCACAACAAATAAGATCAGCTAATGGGGTTGATTGCTTAACATTTAAAAATGAATCTTTGTCAATCTCAATTGGGATCTTAAGCCGTGAATGCGCAGTTTTACCACCGGGTAGTAAAAGTGCTGCGATCCCAGATGATGGTACGGCTAAAACAATTTTGCCTTCAGATCTCAAACGTGCTAGTATTGTCTGCTATAGGTAAGTCTTTCCCGTCCCACCACTACCATAGACAAAGAAAAACCCACCCATCCCATCGTCAACTGAATCAATGATAGATGTGTATACTCAACGCTGACATTGATTCAATCCGTGATATAAGTGGTCATGTTCAGTTGAAAGCACAATCCTATCATAATTCATTTCTTCAACGATCAATGAGTTGTCTTTGAGAACCAAATGACTCAAGTCAGGGTAAGGCATACCTTCAAACTCACGAAGGGATCTTCCCATTCTACTCAATAACTTTTCAATCTCATATAATCCGTAATTTACTATCTCTTCATCTGTCAACATCAACTCATGGTCATCGCGTACCCTACGTTGGGAAATCTGATATCATCACACAGAATCTTCCAACTTTGCGTCCACAGATTTTTGGGTTCAGCCACTTGACAAAATAGCAGAATGGTCAAGAATAGCTCTCTCAAGCAAGACGGTATGGCCCAAAGAGATGCCTGATGTAATGCTTCGTGCCATTCACCGTCACCTTCTAAAAGACCCAATGCGAGGCACACTTCCGTATATGTCAGAAAAAAAACACCATTTACCATCCATATGTCATCAAATGATGTTGGCCCACGGACAACATTCAATAAAATCCTGAGGTAATACCTTTCCTCAGCAGTTGGATGAACGAAACAAAGATGACCTACACTCTGACCCTTCTTTCGTTTGGTCCACCTTTTGTCACGCTGGTTCCAAACATACTTACTGGGGAACTTCACATATGTTAAACTCCGGGCATCCACATCATGTCTATTTGCATCCATCCATGTCATGAACTTAGTAACACTATCTCGGTGAGTTTGACCAACATCTTGTAAATCCATACTCGCATCAAAGACAATGCTTTGTTCATTGGGAAGATGAAACGATAACCTCTCAACAGGTGGATCGTGTTTATCTATAAAGAATCCAAATATTCGCCAGCATGCCTCGGATGCAGATATGTAACGACAATCCATATATTATTTTATCTCATCAACATGTTGCGTCCATGGCCTATCAACTCGTTGTGCCCCATTATCTGATTGTTCAATTACAGCTGTAGATTTGTCAGACCCTTTACCCATATATTTTCAGAGGTACTTAATGCACAAGCCTCTATTTGTCTTCTCAATGCACACATGAGAATCATGCTTAACAACCAAATCAACATTGTCCGGGATTACCCATGTGTTGTCTAACACAACCCTGTTCTTTGTCAGAGTATGACTTGTGGGTCGGTGACGATATGTAGGGTAACCATGATCGCCAACCATTGTCTACATCTGGACTTTACACTAGTACCGCTTTGTACACTTATCGTTGCTCATACAAGAACATCGCAGATTTGCATTACCACACGGGTCATGCATCATATGTTTAGACACAGCGGCATACCCAACAGGGTCCTTAAATTTATCAGGTAACTCAGCTGAAACAACATGATCAATGGAGACAGCATCTTGTATCTTGTCAGATGGGTGCAAGAATAATGCTATATGGGCATGCAGTAGGTGTTACGACCCTAAACCGACCATACAGGTTGCTGTGGTTTAGAGTTGTAACTCCCGGATCGTTCGCAATATCTATTTTGAAAAGGTTGAAAAACATTAGATAAAGTATGGTTGTAAAGTAAGAAGAAAGGTCTAAAAGTCCATTACAACCCAAGTTTAAGTGTGTATTTACAATGCCAGATAAGTAAATACAATAAATATAAATACACAAGTAACGTAAACCAGCCTTGTAGCTTGTGCTCCGAGTCTCCTTCTCTAGTGTTGGTCTCTCGAGCCTCCCTCTAGTATTAGACATGTCCAGGTTCCCTCCAAAGAATAGATAAAGAGTAAGTAATTGATAAGTAAAGATAACATAATTTACTAATAAATATAGAAGATGGAGGTTCAAGGGACTTACAGGAGAGTGGCGCCCCCACCAGGAAGAAGGGTTGATCTTGACTCGACAAGTTAGCATATGTTCTTAGTTCCACCTTTTGGAGATGTTTCACATTACAATTCCAGCTCCAGGCATAATCCCAGTTAAGTATGTGCCTTCCTGTATTTGCTCTACGTGTCCTCTCAGTAATTGTGTTTGCATCCTAGTCATTTCACATGAAAATAGAGAAAAACATCCCAGTTATATGACATAGGCCGAATGGATGTTTATACTTTGCACCACTTTTATTTAGTATTCATCATATTAATATTACTAGCCGTCTCAATAATTGACAATATCTCATCGCACTAAATCCTACAATTACTCATTGTAGGAATCAGTCTTTGGCAGTACTTGGAGATAAGTCATTAAAGCTATGTACTTGTTTATCCAACAGTGAGTGTACTCCTAAGCACATTGCTCTTTTAGCAGTAACTAAACTAACATCAACAACTAATAACAAACATGCCATGAAAGACACCGTGAGAAATTCGTCCTTTGACTCATTTTTCACCAAAATGTTGCTTTGCCAAGTCTTGCTCAATTTTTAGTAAAACTATTTCATTAAATGATCTACCAACAACATTTATTCAACATTTACCACAAGCTCCAATTTCATTAATAATAGTAATTCAATCAGTTTTCTATAACCATAATTAACCAAGAGCTCCCATAGAGACCTGACAGTCGAGGTTTTACTAGAGGTGTGTTAAATTAGAGTGAAGCACAAGAAAATACTAGACTAGGCAAATACATTTATAAACATTTCATTTAGCCCTAATAATGTATTATCGTAGTATAATGGCTCAGAAATGAGGTATCAAACCCAAGAGAATTAAGCGTCTAAGTATGATAGTAAATTACTTATGCAGCAAATAAGCATGAATGCAACATGGATAGTAGTGAGAGAGGCAGAATCATGGATGAATCATGAGATATACAGAATGGTAAAATAGGAAGGATGGTGGATCATGGAGGGGAGAAGAGACATCATCTATGGATTAGCAATCATGGGCTCTTATAATACTAATGTGCGACCTAAGCAACATGCATGTGCCACTAAAGTTGTGTCCTAGAAGCATGGATTATCTCTAATGCCACTCGCCGATGACCGAAGTCATCTCTGACTCCTAGTGATCGTTCGGATCACAAGGATCGGATTCTACAACACTTACCTAGATACACTAGCATATAGCGAACTACCACATGTTCTCACAAGACATCAGACTCTAATTACGTTGCTCTTACGGTTATTCTAAGCGAGGAAGCATGCGATAAATCTCCAGTTCTACTTAGTGAGGTGAGTTACTAACTTCATCCCGCTCCCCTCTTGGGCACTGCAGTCCGCAGCTCGAAAGAGAGGGTTCACCTCCCGACCACTCTCGTGAACCAGTGGTGATCTCCCAGAGGCATTATAGTATCTAACTATTCACCGATAGACACTCACTTAGGTCCTCTCGGACTCTAAGCAAGGCTACCAATCAGTCTTGGAGCTACGTCGATCGGGGTCCTCTCAGACTCCCGACTGAACTCCTAAGTCGCATGCAAGTGTTTGTGATCAGCAAACACGCATGATAACTGTAAAATATGCTCAAAGCCCGAAATCTACTTAAATAGAAATGGAGAGAAATAACTAGCAACCTAAGAATGATACTACTAAGACAAGTCCTATCATACTCTACTAATTGCTAAAATATAGACATGAAAGCAATTAATAGTACTTAGGAAGATAAACGCAGAGTAAGGGTTAGAAGTCACCCGTAAAAAGCTTCTCCATAGATTCAGCCTTTAACCTAAATTTGCATATAACTAAGTAGGAAGGGGTAGAATAGGGATTACAGGGTTGATTTCAACGGATAAATATATACAAATTCGTATAATCCCGTGGGTACAGAAGCCAATTGCATGAGGTGCTGGTACATGCGTCCTTAAGGCGCATAAAGTGACGCCGACAGAAGGTGTGGCGCAGGAAAGGCGCGCCTTTAAGGTATTGCAAGTGGCGTCGGTTCGGAGGGTGGCGCAGGAGACCAGCACCTTTAAGGCGCATGAAGATGCGCCAGGAGTGTGCAGGGCACGGGTGAGATGCGCCCTTAAGGCGCATGATGATGCGCCAGGGCCAGAGGGAGGCGCCAATAAGTTACGCCTCTAAGGGGTGGGATGATGGCGCCATGCCCTACTGGGCACTCCTAATTGCACCCTTTTGCAGTTTACTCTTCCATATTTCTTCTTGATGCAATTAGGTCCCTCCAAGATTGCCTGAAGCTCGTTCCCCATCTTGTTTTGCGTGATGTTTGGGAGTATTGAGCTCCTAATCACCTTCATATGTACGCACCTACAAATCTTCGGAATTCATAAGTAAAGTGCATATTTCACAATAAAAGCAGACAATATTGATAGATTTAATGCTCTAAACATAGCAAAAAAGTGTACATATTGTACAGTACACTGATCAGGCAGCTACACTATTTTCTAGAAATACTAATATAAATGTTTTACGTAAAATGAAATATTTTAAAGGTGTGTTTTTTAAAATAAAAACCATAAAAATGAATCATATTAATATTACTTTGTAAATGTTTTTCTTAAATTTAATTTTTAAGTACATTACACTTTTCTCCAAAAATTCATTAGGCTATAGCCTTTGGCCATTGGCTCAAATTTGAACATAATATTAGCAGCTACATTACTTTTAAGAAATTCTAGTATAAATATTTTAGACAAAATAGACAATTTTAAAGTTGTGTATTTCAAAATGAAAACTAAACAAATGAATCATATTAAAAAAATTCTCTACAGGTTTTTCATAAATATTAATTTAAACTTCAAATGCTAAAACTTTTCTCCAAAAATACTATAGGCTATAGCCTTTGCCCATCGACTCAATCTTGAATATAATATTGGTAGTTACACTACTTTTTAAAAATTCTGGTATAAATGTTTTAGGTAAAATGGATAATTTTAAAGGTGTGTTTTTTGAAATAAAAACTATAAAAAATGAATCATATTCATATTTCTCTCTAAAAAAAATTTTAAAAATATTAATTTAAATTTCAAGTACATTACACGTTTCTCAAAAAATTATGTACCCTATAGCCTTTCATTGTCGGCTCAAACTTGAACATAATATTGACAGCTACACTATTTTTTTAGAAATTATAGTATAAATGATTTACGCAAAATGAAAAAATTTAAATGTGTGTTTTTTGAAATAAAAACTATAAAAAAATGAATCATATTCATATTTCTCTCTAAATATTTTTCAAAAATATTAATTTAACTTTCAAGTGCATTACACTTTTCTCCATAACTTATGTAGGTTATAGCTTTTACTCATCGGCTCAAACTTGAACATAATATTGGTAGATACACTAGTTTTTAGAAATTTAAGTATAAATGTGTTAGGCCAAATGGATAATTTTAAAGGTGCATTTTTTGAAGTAAAAACTTTAAAAAATGAATCACATTCATGTGTTCTCTCTAAATGTTTTTCAAAAATATTAATTTAGATTACAAGTGCATCACACTTTTCTTGAAAATATTTGTAGGCTATAGCCTTTGTCCATCGGCTCAAACTTGCATATTATATTGGTAGCTACACTACTTTTTAGAAATTTTAGTATAAATATTTTAGGTAAAATGGACAATTTCAAAGATGTGTTTTTCGAAATAAAAACTATAAAAATTTAATCATATTCATATTTCTCTCTAAATATTTTTCAAAAATATTAATTTAAATTTTAAATGCATTACACGTTTTTCAAAAAAATCTGTAGGCTATAGCTTTTGCCCATCGGCTCAAATTTGAACATAATATTTGCATCTAAACTACATTTTTTAAATTTTAGTATAAATATGTTAGGCAAAATGGATAATTTTAAAGGTGTGTTTTTTGAAATTAAAAATATAAAAAAGTAATCATATTCATATTTCTCTCTAAATGTCTTTCAAAAGTATTAATTTAAATTTCAAGTACATTACAAAATTCTAAGAATACACTCCAGACAAAAAAATAAAAATTGTTTTTTTTTTTTTTTAAAGAACCGGGGGAGCACACCGCCGTATATTTCATTAATGTAAAAAGTCCAACGACACTTACATACGATGAAGGTTCAGCCTTTACAAAATTAGCCCAGAACCACAAATGCAGCAGACAAAAATCGCTCTTGGCCTAACCTTTCTATACAAAGTAGCTATGCAATATCATAAACTTGGCTAAACACAACTGAGTTTCTAATATGTACCCACCATAATACTCTTTGTACAATCATATTTAGCTCCGTCCTTGCACCCCTGAAACATCTCCAATTCCTCTCTGGCCAAAGCTCATAAATAACCGTAGAGAACACAGCTAACCTCAGACTAGCCTTCAAACTCTTACCTCTAGTCATCCTTCCTAGCGATTGGCAAGCCAAATGCCAATTTGATGGGCATCCACTCAACTTTACTGCTTTGAGACATCCCTGCAACACTTGATAAGAAGTAGGGCAATAGAAGAATATATGATTTCTAGCTTCAACAAAATCATCACAAAGCACACACACAGTAGAGAGTTGAGGCTTGCAAATGGCAATCCGTTCCAAGGTGGGAAGCCTATCCAAAGCAGCCATCCAACCTATCAACGAAACTTTAGGTAAGTGAGCCGAGCCCCACACTAATTTCCTCCACTTCACGTTTGGTTTCTGCCCCACAATGAATAAATACACCTCCTTCAAAGGGAATTTCAGATACTGAGTTGCATTCACCTTAGCAAACCATCCTTCAAAAACCTCTACACTAATAATTAATGAGTGTGGATACGTTGTGCCAATGACACACGATTTGTGCCTCTAGATAAAAAAAAGGAAGGAAGGAAACATGCTCCATCTTGTCATCATGTTTCTCGGCAACGGTTGCGCAATCCCCTAATCTACGGTGATTCTTCCTCCCTTCTACCTGGAGCAACCAAACTAGATAGAAATCAAACCGATCCACTTTCCTTCTTCGTGAAATCAACAAAACTAGCAACGAATCCAACCAACCCCCTTCTACTGGTAACAAAAAACCACTGGCCCCGACGCATTTGTTCAGCCATCTAAAATGATGCTCGCCGACACCATAATGATGCATTCCTGATACACTATGATGCGCTATGATAACAATATGATGCGCTCGTTTCTGATGACTCTGATGAAAACAGTTCGTTCTACAACACACATAAATGCGCTTGATCACGATAATGATGCATTTCATCTGGCATTATGATGCTCTCCCATAACAACATGATGCACTAGTCTTGATGATAATGTTACACTTTGTTCAACTGTCCGCAATGATGCTCTTGTGCTATCAAATGATGCGCTTTGTTCCACTAATAATTCACTCTCGTTGCACTATGATGCTCTCATATATAAACATGATGAACCCCTTATGATGACTTAATAATCCACTATGCCTCACAAATGATGCACTTCATGAATGATCCATTTCATCCTTAAAAAATGATGCACTCCGAATAAACTATGATGCAAATATTTTCTTCAACCTTTCAAAATGATGGAGTGCATGAGTAAAGTGTACCGGTGATCCCTTAACTTTAATGATCATCCTATTGAAGTCCTATTTTATCTTTTTGTCCTCTTTAAGTCTCATATTAAAAGTTATGGTGCATCTATGGTTCTTTTTATGAATATTTCACAACCCTTTTAAATAAATGGTATAATAAAATTTATGGTTTTGCTTTTCCCGATCATTCTATTTAGACCCAAAATTTTACAATTTTGACAATTCAACTACCCCTCTTCTTTATTCTACCATTACCATTGTTTCTGCTTATCTTTTTGAAAAACTCGATCCCAGCCGTCCTTGAAACTGAGTCACCACCAACGTTAAATCCTACACCATCTCTGCCATCGGTGAATTCTCACCATATCGCAAACCTAACCCTAACAAAATCTTGCAACCTATCTCATTTTGACCCAAAATCCAAAGCCTTGGTGCCTAGACTTTCAAATCCGTAATGGTCTGTACGTTGAGGAAGAGGGCCGATCGTAACCCTAACCCGCAGATGATGTTGGAGGGTTATTGGAGTAGCACCAACATTGGCTGGTGGCAAGATTGCCCATATGAGGATCGTCGGAGCACGAGGTTGGCGGAAACCTGTGGGCAGTGCTGGAGAATCGTCTGATCACTGGAGGATAAAGAACAATAGAAGGTTTTGATGGAAAATTTTGATTTTCAAAGTACAGGCCATTAGGCGAGGAGTCAAGCTAAGATCTTGCTGCAGCAGTGCCTCTAATTGAACCTAAACTGAAGCAGGAGAATCATCGCAAACGAAGAAAGAGGTTTTTGTGCTCAGAAAGTGGCTCCATTAATTTATTAAGGTTCAAGTATAATGTGGGTTGGTTTGTGAAGTTTTTAAATTTTTAGAGTCTCGATAGAGTAATATAAAAAATTCAAACCATATTAGTTATTACACCTTTTATTCGAAAGGCTAAAATTATCAAAAGGGCTATGAATGCATAATAAGTTTTAATATGAGACTTAAAGAACATGAAAAGATAAAATATGACCTCAATAGGACGATGGTTAAAGTTAAGTGACCACCAGTGTACTTTACTCCTTAAACTGATGCTTTATGTGCTTAAAATGATGCTCCCTTTGATTAGTATGATGAGCTCAGCATTTAAAATGATGTTCTTCTCTATTGGACAAAATAATATGATGTCTTGGTTCAAAATGATGTGCTCGGTGTCACGAAAGATGCTCTATATTTTACGTATAATGCACTACCTTACATGCATCATTCTGATGACTTAATAATGCACTCATTTTCTTCAACCTCTCACGATGATGTCTTTGGTGACCACAACGATGCACTCTCGTTGCACTATGATGCTCTCCCTTACAAAGATGATGCACTCGTTCTGGTGAGTTAATGTTGCACTCGTTTTCTTCAAATTTTCAAGATGATGTGCTTGGTGACTAGAATGATGCTCTATGTTTCAATTATGATGCGTTACCTTACAAACATGATGCACTCGTTCTGATAACTTAATGATGCACTCATTTTCTTCAACCTTCCGAAACGATGTATTTGGTGACCACAACGATGCACTCATGTTGCACTATGATGCTCTCCCTTACAAACATGATACACTCATTCTGATGACTTAATGATTCAC
>JBBYHH010505294.1:0-11089 GCA_038382905.1 Daphne laureola
CATGAAATTTTTATTTGTATACAAAAGTCTTAAATTTATATTTTAAAATAATTAAAAAATAAAATTATAGATTAAATACTGAAAAACAAACGTTTCATTACTTTTGAGACGGAGAGAATATATTATTCGTTGTGAATTGATAAAATAACATATAAAACAATATTTGTTACCTTATGTTTGGTCGTATAACTAATCACGTGTCACTCTTCGAGTACTTCCTCTATCTATAAATAATGTTATATTTTGTATGAATGCGTAAATTAAAGTGAATGTATAATTTTATATAATTTAACATAATTATCCATAAATTAAGATTGCACACAAATAATATAAAAAAAGTAAATAAAATAGAGATAATTTGATAATTTTAGAAAGATAAATTTTTATCTAAACAAATATATAAAATAATAAAAAGAATGTGTAATGTTTCTATGGAGCGAGTAGGAACTTGGCACCGGCAGGGAGTAATAGATAAGAGCATCACCGCCTGTCCTTTACCCGATTTCAGTTTTGAATACGAAAGAGTAACTTTTCTGTAACTCGCTTCAGGAGTTACCGTCTGGGCTGTATTGTAATCCTTAGCTGAAACTTGCAACACAAAAATGGAAGATACAACCGTCCGCCATACCTGCCTCAAGCTCGAAACTGGACTCGAATTCGTGTTCGTTAAGGGCACGTGGTACCCGACCCGCTTCGACATCACTGTCACCGACGGACTCCACGCCTGGGTCTGCGACGGTACTTGCATACTCGAATTGTTTCCCTTGCTTGTGTCGAATCTACTGAATTTGAGCGTTTCTGGCTAACAGCGACGGAGGAGGAGGTGGCAGATAGGGCGGTGCAGTGGGACCAATCGGTGTCCGAGTACATTCAGCTTGCCGAGCGGTACTTAGGGTTTCAACAGCCCGGTTCGGTTTACGGGTTCGTTGGGGCTGGTGACGGCTGCAAACGAGTTGAGCGTTAATCACTGTTGTTTGCTTATTTTCTTCATTTGGGGATTTGGTTGTTGAAACTTCGCTGCCTATTTAATGTTTTTTCGCATTCTTGTGATGATCACCTATTCCTGTTCTCGATTTTACCTGTACATTATAGATTTTGAATCCTAGGAAACGGAGTATTCCTTTAATCAAGTGAAAAGGTATTGTGACAATAAGCTGCAATAGTTTCTAAGAACTTGATAGATCTCTCGTTTATTATTTTTTCTTCCCTTTTAATGGTATTTCAGTATGTTTGTTAGAGAACTAGAAATTACATGGTCTTGGTCCTTAATTTATTTTTGAAAGTGGTAAATGGCTCTTGGTTGAACATTATTCTGATGGTTGTTTTGCAGCTTTCATGGACTTTCGAGAAGGAAGGGACGAAGCTTGAATGGCGATGGAAATTTCAACCATCTGTAGATGAGAAGAAAACCACTGCAGGCATTTTGGACTTTCTTATGGATGCAAACATAAGGCTCAGTGTAACGCATTCCTTGTTACTTTATTTTGCATTCTTTAACTTTGATTTTCAGATACAACAAAAGCTTAAGTTTACTACTAGACAGTCCTTTTGCAACCTCTGAACTGTTTTAAGGATACAAATGAAAAATCTGTTTATTAGACTATAAGACAAAACAATGTGACACAACAGCTCTGACTTTCAAATTGTGTTAGCCACATGAAAAGCACAGTAGTCTGCCATCTACTTCAGATAGGCCTTTTCCTGTTCCTCAGTGATAGCCTGGGTTCTAGCTATCTGGATATTGTGACTTCGTACTTCTGATACTCCTCCGTTGGTGAGTCCAAACCTGCAAAAGACCCGAGGTTGTGACCTCGGAAGCATACTCCAATGCTCAAGTCAGTTCAAGGTCTAGGATTTAATAGTGTTTTATCAGAGAGAATATCATACCTTCAACTCTCCTGAGCCTTCCTTTATATAAGGCTCAGACCCAGCAGTTAACCCCCCATGAATCGGAGTGATGGGCAGTTTATCCCACACTTGTCCGCTCGTGGGTGGTGTAGTGGTCTGGGCGAGTGAGTGACGGTTTACCGAAGACGTGGGAATCGTGGGCAGAGACGTGGTTGGCCACGTCTTCCTTTATGCGAAGGGGCGTCGCCTTCGCCATGCGCGGGGGCTTTGTTCTCGCGTGGCCGTGCTCCCGCGCGGGTGGCCATCGTTGGCGATCCCGTTGCCCTGACTCGGACGTTGCCTTTTGCCGTATGCAAGGGCCTCAGAGTAGCTATATGCTGTGCAGGCAGACCTTGTCTTGTGCGAGTCCGGTCTAGGCGCATGTTTGGATAGTGTACCACTAAGGCTTCATCATTTTGTTTGTTTTCTTGGCCTGATTATCATTCTTTCGTTCTGTAACTTTGATTATTAGTCACAGTGGGTAACTAACAATTTGCTTAAGCGTTTTTCAGGGAAATCTTTATTTGTTTGAATTCTTAAAACGGAACATAATTCTTTAGGTACGTACTCATTCCATATCCAACCTTTTGATTTTATTCAGGAAGAAGTTGTTAGAAAAACTCGATCATCTGAGAGGATGAAAGCAGAAGCAGAGAAATGTTTGGCGCAAAGTGAAAAGATTTGTAGTGAGAAACTGGAATGTGAGAATGCAGTTTATGCGAAGGTATGCGCCATTAATGTGTATACCCAGAGTCTACTGTCTTTTACTTATAATGTTCAAACTTTATCAACTGAAAGGAAAAGTAGGAAAGGGTTGCTCTAGTTCATGAATGACATTAAACACTGCTGAAAAGGAAGGATTTGGAGGAATTAGAAATTGAAGTATGACAGATGCTCCCCACTAACATGATAAAAGTTAGGAAAAGTAGGAAAGGGTTGCTCTAGTTCATGATTGACATTAAACGCTACTGAATAGGAAGATTTTGTAGGAATTAGAAATTGAAGTATGATAGATGCTCCCCACTAATATGATAAAAGTTAGGTGAAACTTTGTTCTGCAAGCTCCGAAGTATAAGATTCGTGTTCCATGATGCAAATGTTGATTTTGTTATATTGATCTTGTAGTGAGACATGACTATAGGAACTATCCCAACTCATCATCATCCCATGATATTTTCCATGGAAGTGGAGAAAACCTATGATAACGATTTTGGGTTTCACTGGTTATTTCTTCATAAGAAGGTTGTGACAAGAAGGGAAGATTTTTACACTATGTTTTTTGCATGAATTTATAGTGTTAGCTAATTCTGGACATAGCTGGGAATTGGAATTAAGGTGCAATATGATGATGATGATCTTAAGAAGTCTGAGAAATTTCAGGATCCGTTTAGTTATGAAATTTTTTTAAAATTTTCATTTCAAATTTCTTTTCTAAAGATTTGGATGTATAATTAGTTATTAAGTGATAGAAAACTTTATTTTCAAAGCTTTGAAAACTCTAGTATTAAAATGGAGAACTTTAAAATTAGGTTTTTTATTTGAACACATGAGTTTTCCTAAGTTCTGAAAACAAGGTTTTATCTCCTTAATAACTAGTTATACATCTAACTATTTACAAAAACGAAAATTGGAACAAAAATTTTGAAATTTTTTCATAACTAAAGGGACCCAACCTTTTTGCGGGAGCTAAGCTTACCCTATCCTTTATGTAATAAGACTAGAATTTCAGAATTTGTGCCTGGTTTTGGCTAGTGACGTGGCCTGTTCATGTGCTATATCTGGATTTAGTGGTTCCAGTGTAGAAGATAACTGCAGTACTGTAATACCATTGTCATATACAGAAAATAGTAAGATCTCTCCTTATAAGGCTCCATGAGCTTGTTGAAGTAAAAAAGTGACAGATCCCAGTCTCCTGTATTGTTCATTTGTACTTGATAGTGTAAAACTAAAAATTATTCTACTACAAAACTAGTTCAAGGTCGAGTGCTTGCATAACAATCAAAAGCAGGTGAAAAGCTCGTAGAATTCCTTTTATGTTTGTTGTGGTGTTTTGTGTTTTCATTCCCTCCCTCAATTTGTTTCCTCAATACCGAGATTGGTATTCTTTTGTTATGGTGGATTTTTCTTCATTATTTCAGTTCTTAACAGTGTTGAATTCAAAGAAAGCAAAACTGAGGAAGCTTAGAGATCAGCTTTTGAAACAAGGTGCTGCGGAGAACTCCCCAGTGGAGGAGTCAGCAGAGGAAGAAGAATCTACTGACAAATCTGACAGTTATGACAGCAGAAGTGACACCGAGAAGGATGGCTCAAATAAGCTCACAAGCACTTCCAAGGTTACAGAGACTGGAAGAGGTCGAAGTCGGAAGCCAATCTCACGCAAGTAGAAGGGCTCTGGCAAGGTAACACGATAAGGAAGAAGGTTGGTGTAAATTTTATGGAGTAACTTGCAAGGTAAAACTTTAAGAATTGCAGAAAAGAGATCCCTGTAGAAGTTTGAAAAAAGAAATGAAATATGCAGTCCTTCCGTACTCGTAAAATCTTGTTATTTTTTGTCTCGTACTTGCCTCTTTTTTTTCCTCCTCTGGAACCAATTTTATTTGGATGCTTTACTAGGTTGACTGATAAGGTCAGGGTTGTTTTTTCCCTTCCTCAAAATAAAGAAGTAATAAAATGTTTATGATTCCTTTTAACTTGCCTAGCCGTTAAAAATTAAAGAATAAATCTCTAAGGAATTTAGGGAATTTAGGGTTTGTTTAGTTGTGAATTATTTATTTATTTTTTATTTTTAAATTTTATTTGTAAATATTTGATTGTATAATTAATTTTTAAAGGATGAAAAATTTTATTTTTTAATTTTTGGAAAACTTTAGTACTTTCTCCGTTCTGAATTAATTAGATTAGATGTTTAAAATTAAAAAATTCATATGTCAATTATAATTTGTAACATATTTTTTTTAAGTATATAATTTTGGAATTTTTTTTCATTACTTATCTTTATAAAAATTTGGATCAAATATTGAACTTTAAAGCATGAAAGTCAAATGAGCTAATTAATTAAGAACGGATGGAGTATTAAATTAGGGAATCTTGTTTGAGGTTTCTTAATTTAATACTAAAATTTTCTAAAATTTAGAAAACAGGGTTTTCTATTTACTTGAAAGTTATATGATAAAACATTTACAAATGAAATTTTGAGATAGAAATTTAGAAAAAATTTCACAATTAAACGGATCATTTGTTTGCTTTCTGATTTTTTTTCCAAATCTTCGATTCCAAATTTCTTTTGTCAATGTTTACATATGTAACTAGTTTTTAATGGTCGAAAACTATTTTCTAAAATTTGGAGAACTCAATTGTTAAAATCGAAAATTTTAAAATAATTTTTATTTTTTTTATTTTAATTCATGAGTTTTTCATAATTCAGAAAATAAGGTTTCGCACCTTTTAAAAACTAATTATGCGTTCAAACTTTTATAAAGGTACTTTGGATTAAAACCCTGGAAAATTTAGTAAACAGGCCCTTAGTTTTGATGAGAATCGTCGGAAAATGGTCCTCACTTCTAATGGGCATCCTCAGCATTTTAGTACAGCCATCCGAAAATAAACCCACTGGAAATTTCAGTTTGTATTTTAACGAACGTGAATCATCATAAAGATTGAAACGTAAAATCACGGTGAGTTATTCAGAAACTCACCTCTGTACCCAGCCAAAGAGAGGATCCCCTTTTCAGCCCCTCAACATCTTCGACTGAATTTCTTCTTCTTCTTCTCCATCTCTTTCTTTCTTTCTTGATCTTTTCCTGTTAACAACAAAAATCTTTCCTTTCCTTCACCCCAATTTTGATTTTTTTTTTCTTTCTTAAAGTTTTTTTTTTTTATCCATTAAATTACGTGTATGGTGTTTCACCATAACAATCTTACTTCCGACTTGCCTCCATCACTTCAACGACCAACAACCGCCGCCGGAGCAGGAGACCTCACCTCCTAATTGGTTAAACACCGCCCTCTTCCGTTCCCAGCAGCCGCAACCGCCTCAGCAGACCCAGTTCTCCGACCCCAACTTCCTCAACCTCCACATCAACGCCGCCGCCGCCGCGTCGGAGTCGAACTCCGCCTCGCAGGGGCCTACCCAGTGGCTGTCCCGCTCCAACTCCTTGCTCCACTGCAACCACAGCGACGTCATCGGCGACGTTGCCGCCGCCGCCGCCGGTGAGTCCACGACGTCATCCCTTTTTCATCCCCTCAACCTCTCCGACGCATCTCCGACTGAATTTCTTCATCCGCCAGAGTTATTTCATCGGAAGTGGTGAGTTGGTACGTTTCTCGTTTTTTCATCGGGGTGGGCACTGGTTCATTTTCCATGGGTTATTCACCAAAAGCCAACATAAGTTTCATGCGCTGTCAAAGTTACCACCCAAAATTTTCATTTACCCCTTATTAACTAATTCACTTCTCACCCACCCACATATCAAGTGAATTTTTATTCTATCTTTTTTTAATTTTAAAATTCCCTATTATTATGGTGTTGTTTGTAATAGGAAATATCCATGGTTTATCTAGGATTGATTTTATTTATATTTATTTCATTTATAAAAGGTGTTAGTGAAGAAGGAATGGCAGTCCATTATATAGTACTCTTGTAAAGAAGTCGTCTCAAGCTGTCTCAAATCATTTATTCATTCTTCCAATAACGAACTGTTTTAATACCATTTTCATCACTTATCTTCCCAATTTAAAGTTGATTATTATACTCATTTTCTTTCTTTCGACTTCTTTTTTTACAGTTAGGCTACTAGATTCTCATAAAAGAATTCAAGAGAGAAAAATTTCAAGCCTACCTATCTTCATTTCCACGCTCGGTTGAACTCTAGTTTACTACTTATGGACTAGAAGCTCCCAGATTACAATGAGTCGGATGATATGAATGTTATGATGTCAATTAACTTGAACTAGTGAATCCAAAGTTGATGTTGAACAGAATGCGCTTTCATGATAATAGCTACAAATGTGAAAAGGTTGAGCAACTGATGATATCGGTGTGTAAACAAACAATCAATCAACTTCTAAAAGAGTGTAAAAAATTGATCTCTTTCTTCTTCAAAATCTTGGAGCTTCAATGTCTCTGGACCCTCCCCTTAGGTAAAAAAATGGAGGGGCCGGGCCGTTCAATTTCCAAGAAACATTCTAACTTCTAAGCAAGAAGGATCAGTTAATCTTCCAAGTTGAGGTTAATTTTCTAGGTTATACTTAACCCTTGTGCAAAGTTGAATCTTCCAGTTCCAAATCCAAACCCATCTTTTTCCTGATGCAAGTAGCAGCATCCATTGGAACCTTACTCTTCTCCTGCAACTCCTTAAACCTATTCACATCAAAATTGTACCTCGTGAGCAGCTTCCTCTGCCTCGAGAGAAACAGCCTCTTCATCAAATCCTGATACGTCGGGTCTCTCGACGTGATGAGGAAGTAACCGTAGCCGATGACAATCCCGGTGGTGGTCCCGAAAAACGCAATCGGCTCCATCACATCCCACGAGAATTCCCAGAATGTGAGCCGGAAGAAGAGTCCGATTTGCGCAACTGCAAGCCCTAGACCCGTCCATAGAATCCGCCGAACCTGCTTATGCGCCAGAACGTCGATCTCCGCCTTCTGCTGGTGGAGCTTCTTCAGCTCGCCTCTCATCGGGTCGTCATCGGCGGTGAGACAGAGAGGAACCGCTCTCTTGATCAGATCAACCACCTAATCAGAAGGTGTTTCAGAAACTGCGAATCGAAGAGCGGAATCGCGAATTAGGGCTACAATCGAGACTCATTTACCTTGTCCGGGTGAAGGTAGACCTTGTCGCGGAAGAGAAGGACCACGCCGGCGTCGTCAAGGACGCGAGCGAAGGCGGCGGCTTCGTCGGGAGATCTGGCGACGCCCATGCTCTGGCAGGCCTCCACGAGCTCCGAATACGACACCACTTCTTGCTCCTCCATTCCTAGCTTCCTCTTGAGAGCTTCCACGTTCACAAGCCTCATCAGTTTCTTCGCCTCCTGGAACGTCACGTTATCCACACCACCTCCGCCTCCCCCGTCTCCATTGGAAGTCGAGGTGGAGAAGGGTTGAGGTTCTAGAGCAACAACCGGGAGCGGAAAGCGGCGAGGCGGAAGAAGCGCCGACCGGAAATTGGAGGTGCCGGTGAGCCACAACCGTCTGGAGGACCTCCACATTCGATAAACTAATCGGAAATGGAACTGTCTTGTCTGAAATGTTAAGAGGAAATTCGTAATGGGTAGTGGAGTGGAGCCTACCTTGATGTGAAGTTCGGATGAGCGCGTATTTCAAGGTTTCTCGTGTTCACACAAATGGGCTTGGGCTCACCATCTCTTAGCTCATGCCCTACGGTAGGGCCCCTACCCCTACATGCCGACGTCCTTCCTTCCCTCTTTTCTTAGGGGAACTGTAAAATTAGTCCTCTAACTTTCATCATTCTAACAATAAGTTCTATATGTGTCTAAAATAACGTTTTAATCCTGCGTTTTTAACTTAACATCTCAGTCAGTCCTGCAACTTACGTTATTTTAACAATAAAATGCTAAAAGTTTAATCAATTTAATGATCAAGTGCTAAATCTTCTAACGAAATACTCCATGTGTGCATTTTTAATAGTTATTTTTTTTTAATATCTAATCTATTATTATTTTTTTTTAATATTTTATTATGTAAAGTTAAGTAACTTATATATAAGATAAATCAATGAGTCTAATTTTTAAAAATAGTTTTTTCAAATTTTTTTAAATAAATTCTTTCTAGTAAAAAATTAAGTAAAAAAAAAATTCAAAAATCAAACGTAATAATTAAATAGGGATGGAGAGAGTAACTTAATAGTCCTAAAAGAAATATTCTCTAGTTTATTGGTTTTTCCAAGGTTTTTTAGTTATTGCATAAATCCAAAATTTCTAAAATCATATTTTCTCTAAAAAAAAAAAGCTTTATTTCCATCGTCTATGTATCATGTGTTTATTTTTTTAGATATTGTTAGTATCTTTTCTTTTTTTTTTAACTGCAATTATGGTTATTTATAAATAAAGAAATCAGAGTTTACAGAGGGAGAAACAAAAGGACACAAGTGGTTTTCTAGCAAGTTCCACAAGTAGTGAGTCCCTGCTAAGAAAACCTTAGATAGCAAGGCACCTTGATTGGTGTCGTCCCTAACTGTGCGCAGCCCGAAGATTATACCCTCCCCTGTTCAACTAAGATCAGTCCCTTCCTGCAGTGAAACAACAAACAAGCAGCAGGGGGCGAACCCACAAAAACAGCAGTAGCAGTTAAGATCTATCCTATTCCAGTATTTCCAGCAACAACTCCAATAATACATGAACCCCATCTGCATCATAGAGACAACATAAAAGCAGAAGAGGCCAACTGATGGAAGAAAGACTAGCGACGCCTAGACTTGATAGCATTGGATACAATAAGCGCAACATAATCTTATCCCACCTAGGGGCGGACCTACTTGAAACAAGAGGACTCCATGCACCCCTATTTTTTTCTCAATAATATATATATTTGATATATAATTTATTGAAAAAATCTATTAAAATTTGTAATGGATCCCTATTTTTTGTGACATTATTTGTATAGTTTATATTCCATTCATTCTAAAAGTTTTACAACACTAAGTGATGTATAAAAATGTCAAAATATAGTCAATGTTGGTCTTTTTTTTTAGTTTTTAGATATGTTTTCTCTCTTTAATTTTCTAATCGTTTGAATTCTTTCTTGGACTATTTCATTCTTATAGTTGATTTTAGTATTTGTTTCTTAGTTTATACATCTAACAATATCGTCCAATATAAAAAAAATGGCAGAATTAGGAAGTGAAAATCCAAAATTTTCTTATTTTAATCCTATTTCAAGTCAAAATGTTGGAAAAATTTCCAGACAGAGAAAATAATATATATTAGAATATATAAACGGACACCCCTTTTGAGAAATCCTGGATCCGCCACTGATCCCACCTTGTCCGACGCCCGTAGAAGCGGGGCGAATAACCAGTCAGTCCAGGATGCACAAAATTTTTGGAATCTACTGCTAATCCAAAGGTAAGATAGTGTGGGAATTCGTGGCACACCAAAAGCTTTTGGGATGGTAGTTGAGCTCATGGAACTAAGTATGAGCTCATAGATAGCTATATATAGCTCACCTCAGCTCAACTCATCTAGAAGTAGCTGAACTTAGCTCACCATAACTTGAGGGCAGCTAGAAGTAGCTCCCTTCAGCTCATATCAGCTTAAGAGTAGCTAGAAGTAGCTTCTCTTAGCTCATCTCAGCTCAAGAGTAGCTAGAAGTAGCTCATCTTAGCTCAACTCTAGCTAAAAATAGCTGGATTTAGCTCAAGCCAGCTCACTCCAGCTCAAAGGATCTGAGAGTAGCATGACATCAGCTCATTTTAGCTAGAAGTAGCTAAATCCAGCTTAAAATGAGCTTACTCTAGCTAGAAGTAGCTCTAGTCAGCTCCACTCCAGCTCAAGTTAGGTAGAAGTAGCCAACCTCAGCTCATGTTAGCTAGAAGTAGCTAAACCTAGCTCATGTTAGTTAAAAGGTAGCTAACACCAGCTCAAGTTAGCTAGAAATAGCTAACTTCAGCTCATGTGAGCTAGTCTTGATGAAGAAGTGTCTTTCAACTCAATATGAGCTAAAAAGAGCTCAAAGGAGCTCAAATGTGTGTAACATGCCCATTTGGATTTACTTTGTGTAAATTCACTCTCATTTAGTAGTAATGACACCCCTTGGAACCTTTTGGACAAGATAAGAGTATTTTGGACAAAATGGGCAAGAATGGTGGAAGGTGTATGCACCTTGCACATGAGGTAACTCCCTTGGGTGGTTATATGTGTATAACCGGCCTTAAAGGGAGAAGGAGAGGCGAATGGGTGCCTCTCCCTTGGTGCCCATTCACATAAGGGGGGTGGTTGACAAGGAAGTTGCCTTGTATATAGACTAAATGAAGGGAAAAGGGGATGGTGCAGCTTAAAACCAAGTGTAGGTGATCACATGTTTTAAGGGTGTAACCTCCACCTTGTAACCACCCCTTCTCATCTATAAATAGATGACAAGGCCGACCATTGAGGATACTTGGATTCCTTGGAGTTTCTTCCTTAACTTCTTCATCTTCTCCATTTTCTTCTCTCACAAGTAGGCCGAATTACTTAAGCAATTC
>JBBYHH010505405.1:0-11089 GCA_038382905.1 Daphne laureola
GGCTACCGGAACTGCTCCGGTAGTGGTGAGTCGAGGATTTGGCTTGTGAACGGTTGGGCCCAAAGGTGACTCAGGCCCAGTCTCGCACCCGAGGTATTGATCATTTCCTCCCGCTTTTCCATCTGCTCCAGGCGCTGGGCGAGTGCGTTAAGGACGGCGGTGTGAGCAAGGTCCGTCGCGCTTTCTTATTATGGTAGGGGGTGCTGACTGTCTGGCGTGTTCGTGGAATGGCTCTGGCATCATCCAGTATTCTTCTAAGAGTTGTCGCTAGTATATTTCGGAGGTTATCAGCCACCGCCTCCGTTATGGCGGTTATTGCGGCCTGGTTCAGGCCCCCCCACGTTGGTTTGTTGAAGTACCACGTTCTGCTGGACGTCTCCCGCCCCTCCGCGAGGAGCGGTGCTTTCTCCGACGGTGTGAACGGAGACGTTGTCTTCCCGGTGTGGCGGGTTCTCGTTTTCACCATTGGCTATTCCTTCGCTCAGTCGTTCGCTAGCTCTAGTTCTTGACATGATGAGTTTCGTAGATTCGGTTCGTTTCCCATAGACGGCGCCAATCTGATTGCTGATATCTCAGCCACCAAGATAACGTTGTTGATATCCTCTCCTCCTTCTCGCTCATGGTTACCTGAAAAGACCCGAGGTTGTGGGATCTCGGGGAGACGCTCCGACGGTCAAGTTAGTTCAAGAACTCAAGGTCTAATGTGTGTAGTTAGAGAGAATATCGTGTCTTTGCTCTCAGATGAATCCCATTATATATGGAACTGCATACATGATTCCAGGGCCACGTCCCCATGTTGTAGGGAACGTGTGTGACGTGCAAGTTGGGAACGTGGGAGTAGAGTAGAACACGGGAGTAGAGGAGAACGTGGGAGTTATTCTCGGGAGGAGGCGAAGACGTGGCTCGCCTGTCCCGAGCGGAATTGCGGGATCACGGGCGGAGGGGGTGCAGTCGCCTCGGCGCAAACGCAAGGGTTGTCCACGCGCACCCCTGCCTGTGCTTGCGCACGAGATAGCTGTACTGCGAAGATGGGGCTGCCTGCGCTTGCGTGCACGATAGTTGTTCTGCGATGCCCGCGCAGACGCACGCCTGGGTAGCTTGGCGAGGCTTGCTGAGGCGCATGCTTGGATAGTGTACCACTACTTATTTACTAAATTTAATTACTAGAAGAAAATAAGTTCACTTAATCTAACTAACAACATAAAAAAGGTAAGAACAAAAAGAAAGCATCCTAAAATTAAAGAATATGCAAGAAGGAAAAATAAGCACTTTAAAAATTAAAATTTAACGCGTCCTAAGATACTAATTCGGATAAAAAAAATTAGGGTTATTACATAATCGGGCGATGCCAATGAAAGCTGAATCCATATATGGAAAGAGAAAGATGTTCAGTGATGTAAGACTCCCAACAAGAGATACTTTACAGTATTTATTTAGACATTATAACACTTTATAGCAGACACTATAAACTATTGCACATATACTTTATTTAGTTATGAATTTGTTCATTTTTTTATGTTTTAAAATGGTCGACACAATTGTATTGTGTTACAGACACTTTGTTATATTTTATTAGACGATTTCGTTATCACTGAAATATCTAAACAAGTTAAGAAAACAGTATAAACTCTTGTAGTAGACAGTTTTGCATAATACTTTAGACACTATGTAATTAATTATAAATGAACAAAAAAATATTTTATATTAGTTTTTTACAATTTTCTACGAAAATTATTTTCTAAAATTTGTGTTCCAAACTTTGCGTTTTGGTGTAGACATTATCTGACAATTTAGTAGACATTTTTGCATATCACTTCAAACATTATGTAATTATTGTAAATTAACGAAAATAGTATAGACTATTGAAATAGACAGTTTTGTATATCACAAGAGACACTATGTAATTATTATAAATTAATGAAAAAGTATTTTTTATTAGTTTATAAACTGTTTGTAGCTGTGGTGGCAATGACAACAGTGGTGTTGGCGACGATGGTGATACTGGTGGTAGTGGCGGTTCCGGTGGCGGTTCCGGCAGCAGTGCCGATGATGACGTTGATAGTTCTGGCGACAGTCCGGCGGTAGTTCTGGTGATGGTCCGGCAGAGGTTCGACGACTGTCTGACGAAGGTTTGGTGACTGTCCGGCGGAGGTCCAACGATGGCAGCGGCAATGATGGTGCCGGTGTCGGTGGTCATAAATAGTTAGAAAGTCCATTTTTACTAAAAAGGACATTTTGGTTTTTTAATTTGTTAGGTTAGTTAGTTAGATTAATTAGTTAATAGTAGATTAGGTAGGTATTTTTCTACATAGATCGTAAATAAATGGACTGTAGTCCAAGTATCGAGAATGCAAGTGCTGGATTTTATAATTATTTTAAAAAACGGTCTCTATTTACAATTATCGTTAATATTTTTTATCCCCATTTACCATTGTCGGTCTCAATTTCCAAGGTGATGTTTTATTTTCCACTGTGGCATCAACAGATGATGATTTAGTGCTGAGGTGGATAATTGTTTATTTTTTATTAAGAGAGGTGGATAATTGTTAATAGAACCGGTCTGCTCTATACCCCTAATTCTCACACCACCGCCGTCGCCTCTGACTCTCCATCTTCGAGGGAAGCTTCCTGAATCCGCCCTCCACCGCCCGTGCTAGCCGCCGCATGCATTTGCTCTCAACATCACCTTCAAGATCATGGCTCCCTCTCTCCTCGGCCCGCCGGAGATCCGAGTTGTCCATCAGCCGGCCGGTGAATCCGTTGGATCTTCAAAATCTAACGCGTTCATGGTTCTGATGGTGTCCAATTTCAACAAACCACTGTATACGTCGCTGATGGGCGACGGGGAACGGCTTCGCCACATTTCTCGCCACCGACAACCCCTGCCGTGATTTCTTCTTCCATGTCATCCCAACCACGCCGCCGGAGTCGATCACTCAAGAGCTGGAGGCCGTGTGGAATCACAACCCGTTGAGGACACTGAAGCTCGTCTGCAATCTTTCCTTGGGGCAAAGCCATCGTAACTCTTTGAGGACGTGATGATGCTGGGGGGATAAGCTTTTCGTGAGCTCCCTTCTTTTCAAGCCATTGGAGAAAATCGGTAAGTTTTGGTGAGCTCCCTTCTTCCAATGGCCATCCATTTAGGTAGAGGAAACGTAATTGCCTCTCACCACCATTTACAAAGATCTATGCTAACCCTCTGGTTGCTACTTCAATTAGTTCAATTCGACAGGCCCTAATGTGTTGAAATCTGAAGAATCGAGGTTGTTTCGGTGGACAGATGCGAGGAGTTGAAATCTGGAGAACCAAGTTTTCTGGCTTAAATTTGCTTTATAAGCGCCGCCAACCAACGTCCTAGCCGCCGTCGTGCCTTCTCCGGCCGGATCCGACGCCATCTGCTATCCGCGCCTTCTCCGCCGCTGATTTCATTTGTTGGGGTGACTGGGTTATGAGGATACTTGATTGGATGCCACATAGGCAAAAAAATACATATCATACACGGTTAACGGAATATTCTTCCATTATTCACACCGTTAGTTAAATTAGTAGTAAAATGAGTCTAAAAAATAATTTCAGTGGTAATGTTAGATCAGAAAATTAAGAAAAATTGTAAAAACGAACCATTTTTTAAAATAATTATAAAATATGTTCTTTTGATAAATATTAATGATAAAAATAGATATTTTTTCTGTAATCCTGTAAATCAAATTGTGTACTTTTTATGCTGATCTGCAAGTGTTGTCCAGCAAGGCCCAATAGTGGCTCAAAATCAGATTGCCCATTTAGCACTGGATGATCTGATAAAAGCCCACATTCCAACCTAATCAGTTGTATCATAATCTCCGAACCTACATGTTTAGATGCGCCCGCAACTTTAAGTAAACGGAATTTCTAATATACCGGATCACTTAGAGCATTTTTAACAGTCTTTAAAAATTTCTTTAAAATAAAAAAATAAAAGTCATATTCTCTAAATAAATATTGTTCTAATTCCAACAACTTCTTCATTTTAAAGAATCATGCATTTATTACAATAATAAAATATTATATATCTTTGATTAATAATTAATAAAATATTTAAAGAGTGGAGAGAGGAGAGAGAGAGATATTTAAATCAATGAGAAGTAGTTTAGGAAAAAGAGGAGAGAGGTTTACAAAAAGTGGATTTGGGGAGACTCTCCAAAATTTAGAAGGTGCTCCAAATTTGGAGAAGATTCCTCATTTTTTCCCTTTTCTCTATTTTGGAGAATGAGATGGGGAAGTTATTGAACTAAAAAAATACTTAAAACTCTCTAAAAATGAGCATATCAAAAAAATGAAAAATCTCTTGGAGATGCTCTTAAGTGGAGAACATATACGGGACCAAAAGGGGATAACTCCCCTTTAAACTCTAACTTTTCTACTATGTACACTTTAGCTTTCATAGTTTAATTATTTTTTTCGGTATTTTGTAGTCCCTCTAAAAACAAAAGCGTTTTAACACCCGAAAATGACGTTTATGAAGAAAAAAAGACGTTTGGATGGGATAATGGCGTTTTTTATTTTAAAAATGTTTAACCTCATTAAAAATGTCAATGTTATAGGAAATCAAGTTTAAGGAGAACTTTTTAAAGCAAATTACTTTATTGTGTAGATTTGAACAATTAATATTGTCAAATATGCGTTTTTTTAACAATAAGATAAGTAACTTGTTGAATAGCTAAAGAGTTGTATGAATCTCAATTACTTTAGTGTTGATTCTTCTATGTTATATTGTTAGTTTAAGGTTAATTATATATTCAAATTAACAAAAAAAAAATGGTGACAGAAAAAAAAGGTGAAATAAAAGGTTCTTTAGTGCTTTTTCATTCATGGAGGAACAAAGTCGGATGATTTTTCATTCCAACGCTTTTGATTCAAATCTAAAACATTATTTGAGGACACTCAACGCTTTTTATCCTCTCCTAACGTTGTTCATAGGAAGCTAAACGTTTTTACTTTGCGTTGGAAGATCCAATGATAATATTTAGCTAAAAAAAACATTCAAGTGATCCAGAAAACCGTTGCTCTGTTCAGAAATATCGTTTAATTACAATTTACTTCTAAAATGTGACTTTGTAACATTTCAGGGTCACAATCTTTCATGGGCCGATAAGAACGTTAGAGACATAAAAAGAAGTTTGGGGTACTTAAAAAAACGTAAAGGACTTGAAAAAAACATTTGGTGCCGAAAACTTTTGGATTCGGCTCTTTGAGGCTAGTTGTGGACGGTCTTCATGTTGGTGGAGTCGACGAGTCCCGGTAGCAAGACGCCCCAGCCGGGCTGCACGTGGTGGTAGAATCCGATCTTTCAGAATCATTGTAGTCGACAAATTTGTGATATTCTTCTAACCCAACGGCCGATTCGAGCGACGCTGCTGCAGCTGAGGCAGATATATACCACTTTGAGGCTGAGGATGTGTGGTTAAGGTCAAGGCAACCCTCTTTGGCGGTGAAGTGAAGACATGAAGGCCAACTGTGATGAGATACAATGATGACTGTGCGTGGGCGGCTAGGCCAGGTGATGAAGATGGTGGCTGGATGATGGCTGTCATATGCTCCGGTCAAACTTCGACTTTGGTACACGAGATCGGTCTCAAATGTTGGTCCAAAGTCTTTGACAAACACAAAGGACCTCTTATGTTTCAAAAACACAAAATAAGAAAGTTGGAGGATCCGTAGTTAGTCAATGATATAAAGTATTATTTTAAAATGTGTCATTTCAAATACATATAAAACCTTAAAAATACGCAAATTTCATATTTGTTTGGTACCCACAATACATCGTTGACATATTGAGAGTCCATACATTGCTTCATTGCGAAACATTTGAATTCTATGAATCAATAACGCGCATACATGGTCCTAAATTCATCATTTTTTTTTTTTTTTTGAACATGTAAATCCATCATTTTCAAAATACCTACAAAAGTCACTATGTCATTGACGTAGTTTAAGATCTTTCATATGTTTTATTGACATAATTTAGATTCTTCGTATGTTTCATTAGCTCAATTTAGCTAAACATCTTTATATTTTTCATAATTCAAACAGTTGTTATGTTTGGTAATGCTTTTTAACTATTTAAACGATTTTTCTAGTCATGCAGAAGCTTTTTAAATTAAAATGATATCGTTTTAACTTAGAAATTTTAAAAAGAAGGAAAAAAGAAGAAAACTTGGTCCCATCCCAAACTGAAGTGGTCCGATAGATTAGAAAGACCTTTAAGCAACTACGTGGTCCGGTTGATTAGAAAAAGACATTTAAGCAACTGCGCGTATAGACATCTTTCGGCTAACCTTAAGTACAACTGGGCAGCGAAAACAAATACTCCCTCAATTCCATAATTATTAAAATATTTTTTTTATTATTTCAAGTTATAATATTTAATTTAAAATTTAATTAAAAAAACAGTGAAAAATATATATATACTCTCACCCTCCCTTATTAATTACACTTTTTTAATTTTTAACATTATCTTTGATTTAAATTTTTACAAAGAATAAATTATTAAAAAATTCTTTAAAAAATATGTATATATAAAAAAAAATTTAAAATTTTGAAATATATATTTTTTAAAATATTTTAATAAATTATTCTTTATAAAAATTTGAATCAGACAATTTTAAAAATAAAAAAAATACAACTAATAAAGGACAAATAGAATATATATATCTATATATATCTAAAAAAATTAAATTATAAATTATAAGAAACATATGAATCATTTAACTTCACATATCTATAATTTTATAAAAATAAATTATAGATTAATTACTATGAAAACAGTAAAAAGACATTTTAATAATTCTAGAACAGAGAGAGTAACTCAAATGTAAACAGTAGAAACACATCAATAACTCCATCTTCTAAAGTCTACTGCAATACATTATCCGGCTTATAGATTATTACAACTTAGTTCACTGGTCGCCTTCACTCATCAACACATCAGATTCCACAAGAAGAAACTTACGAACAGATGAAAAGGAGCTTTAAACTTCCAATTTTGTTTTAACCATCTGTACATATTCTAACTGCTACGCTTCCACCACCTGGTCAGGAGTCTCATCAAGAGCACCAAAATAAAGCTCCCCAGAAGATCTTTACTTCCAGACAAACTCCCCATTGCAACTTCATAATACACATTTATGTGGAGACCGCTGTTAAGTCGCCATTCCATTCTAAGACATTCCAATATCGTATGAAATCTGGGACTGATAGAACAAGGGAGGGAAGGCATACAAGAAAAGTAACTAATGACAGTAATAGTTATGGCACCTAAACGCCCTGCAGCAGATGAAAATATGCGCCGCAATCTCACACAACTACACCTTCCCAACTTCCCTGTCCTTTGAACTAACTCATCACAGATTCTGAGTTTATTTGGCTAGTATTTTCACCATGAGCACTAGATTCCTTGGTCAACACTGACCTCTGAGAGAAATCCATTAAAAGCTTTCTCTGGGCATCATTTGTGTGAGGAAAGCTTGCACGAAGAAGCTCCATAGGCATTTCCCGCCTTATAGCCTCTGGTCCAATAAGTTCAGCAGCAGAGTGAGACTGGTTGTATACTGACTGCACCATCGTGTCATATTTACTCAAGCAATACTTGGTAAGAAGTGTGAAGAACTCATCAAATGAAGCCCTCCAGAGAGCATAATTAGGCATGCTGTAATTTCCTGAAGGATGGTTTAGCAGTTGAGTTGCCCTTTCCAGAACAGATTTCAAAAGCACTGAGGCACCATCTCCAGCAGAGCTCCCAATAGGGCGCAACGGTGGCTGCTCTGATGAACAAACAACTGCAACCAAACAAGCACTAAGCGCTCGAAGATCCATGCCACTAACACACATAGAAACAGTTTTCACCACATTAATAGTGGTCTCAGCAGCTCCTGCATCAGAGGGGAGACCACCAAACAAATACCTCAAATGCCGGAAGACAGCCATGCAAACTATCCGAATCAGATCACTACCAGGAACAAGAAGTTGAAGAAACCTGGATATTAGTTTGCGGCCTTTTGGCATTGAGACCAGCCTTAAGAACACAATCTCATCTTTAGCAGACAAGCCCACAGTATGTCCAGCTCTTCCAAGAGGGTCCCCAAGCTGAAGTGCTGCCGCCAACCCATCAAGCAGGACCTGCCGTCTTCGCCTAAGTTGAGCCCCTCCATCTTGGGGTTGACTGAACTGTAAGAGACGATCAATATCATCAATGTCAAGAAGAAGAGAAAAACCATCTTCAGTGGTGATCCTAGCTGCAAGCATTGGCTCCTGTTCCAAAGGCCTCTCAGTGACCTGCTCAGAAATTCCATCACCAGAACCAGAGGGAGATTCAACTTCAAGAAGGGGGCGAGGCCTACGGATGGAAGACAAAACCTTCCCAGGTGAATCGATATGGAGATGTGAATGGTGATCGGCACTATTATGACGGGAGCGAGAAGGGAATTCTTTCAGGTGAGATGGGCAGAAATGGCTTTTTACCCTTGATCCAGAAGATCTTTTGGCAAGACGGGCTTGGTGGTAATAATCATCTATGTATGGATCATTGCTATGTGTGGCAGCATGCTGCATTTTAAGGATACTCTCTATCTCCTCAGCTGTCATATATTTGGACCTGAACTGCAACCCACTTTCACTTTTTTGGCTGCTAGTATCTGAACACTGCTGAGAAAAGTTCCTACTGTGCCTGCTTCTTTGTGATGTTTTATTTCTCTGATCTCTACCATCAATTCCGAGCATCATTTTGTGTGGCCTATGGGTATATAATTGGGACTGCAGTGCAGCTAACTGAGCCAGAGATGGTTGAACTGGAAGGTGTAATCTGGGTTGTTGAAATTGCTGATGTACTGACATTGAATGTGGAGACATCAAACCATTTTGATGAGATAACGGTTGCTGCAACATACTGTGCAAGAGACCAGAATGATCTCCATGTAACAAACCAGATTGATTAATCCAGTGATTTTGTGACCTGCTACTACTAAAAGAGGGCCCACCTGATGTCAACTGGCTCACATGTCCACCATAAGGGAACCCATGAGTCAAACTAGCAAGCTGAAGATCAGGGTTTGACAATGGAGAAAGGTTTGGGGAGAAAGGCAGTGATCCACTAGGCAGAGCTGGAATTTTTAAATGGCCAGGTGAAGGCAGCTGAGACCTGCCACCAGGAGGGGGAAAAGATGAAAAGTTTGATTTAGGCGAAGGAACCGGTTCACTTGCAAAATGCTGCTGCTGAAGTTGCTGCACCGGGTATGAAGATGTTCTGTACAAAGGCTTGGATTCACCAAGATGAGCAGAAGATGCTTGTGGCTGTGATGACCATCTCTTACCTTCCTGAGAATCTTCAAATTCAAACATATGCTGATCCAACCAGCTGCTGAATTCTCCATCTTGAGCCCATTCAGTGGCAGATGAACCTGAAACTTTTGGCTAGCATAAATGAGAGGGTTGGAAAGAAGGAAGGCTTGCAACAACTTCTATTTTCTTCTTTTCTTTTCTATTCTTTTCTTTTCTTTTTCATTAGGACAAGAAAACACACTCTATATGCCTAGTCCCAAAGAAAAAGATGGTACTTCTCATTTACCTTATTGGAAAAATGGTTCTCAAATACCAAGAGAGAAAATTACAAACACAACTCATCATGGAAAATTAAAAAGTGTTTATTGGTTTCCATTTCACAAAATACTACTGTAGTTCTCATCCTTCCAGTGAGGAGAAGCTAAAAAAGCATTGCAAACACAATCGCATAATTACATACCACTCCTACCTCTAATTGTTGAAAACAAGGCTCAATTTATATTATCGTCATGCTGCAACCTTAATCCAAGTATGTGGGGTTCAATGGCATGAAGTTCAAATAATTGTCTAAATTACTTAGTAGTATACATTCATGCGCAAAGCTGAAAGCCTGAAAATCCTATAATTAAAAACATCTGAACAGTTTTACGCCAGCCAATCAATCAGAAACAAAACGCTCACAACTTTGGTCTTAACAGTTGACAAGAGATAATATAGATGTACACAGAAGACTAATAAAAATTGTTGTAATCACATTGATTCTACTGGATGTAGAAGCCAGCTACCTTCTATCATATTGAGTAACACAAACACACACACATGAACCTCTACACCATCTATCCTTACTTTTTGCTGAACGAATAAATTTTACAATCTAAGCTATGGATCTTATTTTGCAAACAATTTTGTGTACAAATTTAAACTTTTTGTACACAAATAATAATAATTTGATATTTGAAGCCAATCGTTTAAAAAATCATGAGACGGAGCTAGGTAAGTGCCACCTGATGTAAATAAACTAAAAAATTGCAGCTCTCACAAAAAGACCATACATTTCCTATGGCAAAAAAGATACTAAACAAAAGAAAACTAACATAATAAGTCTGACGGAGCTAGGTAAGTACCACCTGATGTAAATAAACTAAAAAATTGCAGCTCTCACAAAAAGACCATACATTTCCTATGGCAAAAAAGATACTCAGCAAAAGAAAACTAACATAATAAGTCTATTCCTTCAACATTTTAAACAGACATTTTTTAGCATTTAAGCTATGTATTTTATTTTACCAACAAGTTGGAGCATATTTTTGAACTTTTGTACACAAATGATAATTTGATGTTTGTAGATTATAAACATTTAAAAGTGTAGCAAAGAATAATATAGATAAATTGAAGTGAAATCGTTTCAAAAATCAAGAGATGGAGCTAGGTATATTTAGGGGTGAGTAACGAATCGAGCCGAGCTTGAGCTTTGACGAGCCCATCGAGCCGAGCTTCACGAGCCTCGAGCTCGAGCCAATTCTTAGGCTCGAATAATTAACCAGCCGAGCTCAAATATCAGATGTTCGGCTCGTTAGGCTCACGAGCCTTACCGAGCTCGCATGAAACTACTATTTTATCCCTGATTAAAATATCACCCCTAGTAACGAATCGAGCCGAGCGAGCTCGAGCTTTGACGAGCCCATCGAGCTCACAAACCTAAGCGAGCTTGAGCTTCACGAGCCATCGAGCTGAGCCGAGCCCGGCTCGAGCTCGAGCTTTGACGAGCCCATCG
>JBBYHH010505516.1:0-11089 GCA_038382905.1 Daphne laureola
GCAGCCTATGCAAGTAATAACATGCACTATAACAGCCTCTCCACGCCACTGGACTGAGTTAACTTTGTGGAATTTTTGTGTCTAAACCCTTTTTATCCATATCGCAACTTGTCAACAATAACAATCTACTAAAAGACCATTTAAACTAAAACCTCAATAGCATAAAAACGAGAAGACTCTTTTTCACTGTAGTAAGTACTAGTAACAGATAGAGTTCGGTCAGCTTCCTCAAATGCTTGTGCAGAACCTGTACTTTTTTTATATGACCATTAAAACAAAAGTATCGCAGATGGTAGAGACAAAAGAAAGCTTCCAATCACCAAAACTGATACAAGACCAACGCAATGATGGCACAAAGGCATCAGACACACGAACGGGAGAAGCATAATTACAGATATTTGCCTACAATTTTGTCTAGATTACAACAAAGAAACTGAGTAAATTATTTCAGGAGAACTCCATCAGGGAGTATGTGTGCATAACCTGCTGTCTGAAGATCAAATTTAAACATGAATCTCATAGATCCAAGAGAGAGAAACTTAACATAGTTTTTCATCATCTCAATCACCAACACAAGACTTTTGGTGAAAAATCCATGATTTAGAACACACAGAAATGCAACAAATCTACAACAATCTCTGTCCAGATACAAGCTAACTCCTAAGAAGAAACTAATAATCACTGCGTGTAGCGTAATTAATAAACGATCCAGAGTTGTAAAACTCACAGAAAATCGAGATAGGGAACAAAAATTGGGGGTACCTGCATAGTTAAGGGTGTACGACAAGCCGTTGCAACCACGAGCCTTGACACCGAGGCGGAGGAAAGACCGCTGCCGCTGCTGGAGGAGCTGCCGTATTCGCTCCGCCGCGGTTTGGGTTAAACTTAAAACTTGACGACGAGACATGGAATCAGACAAGCGAGACGATGATTGTGATTTCCCCGATGATGGGGGTGAACAAGGGAGACGGAAGCACCGCCTGCAACCGGTAAACAACAACAACCGTTTAAGAATCTAACACAGAACAATTCTTCAACTCAAATCGGACATTCAATTGAAGCTAATAATTCAGATCGAAGTTAACATTAAACAGTGAATTAAAGATAAGCTGGGAGTATCAATTTACTGGATCGGCGGCGGACGAATGGCGGTGGAGCTGCGAAAAGAAGACAGATGTGAAATGTAGAACTCACCGGATGGAAGGCGAGTCACGAGAAGGAGAAGAGAACACACCAGAAATGGAAAATTTGTGGTTCGAAGGTAAAATAAACTACCGGAAATAGGCCTTTCGACCAAATCAGTCACCCAATGTTGTTTCAGAGCAAATATATCACCCAATAGGCCAATGCTACCAGTAGGTCAACTTGGGACTTGGGTGATGCAAAAATAGGGTTCCTCATTTCATCTCGTCAAAGTCAGATTAATTACTTATTACTCTTCTACTTTTTCAATTTCACACTAAACAGCCATTACCTTTTCTATTCCTCCCGCCAATGTGTTATTTTAATGAAAAGTTTAAAGAATTTGATAAAGTATTTGGGATTGATTTGAGATTTATTAGAAGATAAACAAAAGGAAAATAGTTAAGTCGATGATTTGTAGATGGAATTTTCATTAAAAAATTGTGAATGACACATCCTTGCCTATACTGAAATATGAGTGTAAACGAGCCGAGTCGAGCCTGAACATTGCTAGTTAGCGTTCAAATTCAAGTTCGTGAAAGTCGGACTCAAACCGAGCTCGAAAAACACGGCTCGAGCTCGGTTCGATAGTTCGGGGCTCAAAATAACTTAAGTACTTAATTGATTAAAATAGAAAAAATAATAATTAAATTGTAAATTATCTCAAAACTGTGATCTTCTTTGGGTTCTTGTTTAACATGGTTCTATTGTTCGAGCCACAAAGATTGCAACTTTTTATATTATAGCCCCTTCTTCCAAAAAAGATTGCAACTTTTTTTGTCGTTTCACAGTATTCAATCTACGTTTTATTTTTATGAATTCATAGACATGTAAAGTTAAATATTCTTACTTCTCATAACTAGCAATTTAAAATTTCTAGATATATAATTCTTGAATTTGTTTACTATCTATCTTAATAAATTTTTGAGTCAAACACTAAAATTTGAAATATAAAAGTCAAACACAATATTTTTTGTGGGAGAAACAGAATAATACATATTTTTTTTAATAAATACTATAGAAAATAATGTTTCATCATCACCTTTTTTTTTTTAGAAGGAATGACTTTTATTCAATATCAAGCGGCAATTACCGAGAACAACCAGAGAGGGGGAAGAAGTCCCAAATTGTGTCAGTCTACATGCTCTAACCAGAGTTGAGCAGGTGTGCAGCTAGTCTGCAAACCAACTAAAAATAAAAAATGCAAAACAATATTCGAAGCAAGAAAGAAACTAATGTAGCAAAAAACAAAACTAAAAAACACACTTTTAAAGATAGCGAACCAGCATCGCCATGCAGTGACAGACCCCAAACACCCAGTGATGTAATAGTACGAGTGCAGCCAAGAAACATAGTCTCCACCACCTAACCCATATGCTTCATACGGTCTTCCGTTTGCAACATCTTTGATCGGTACGGGGGTAACCAAACTCCACTCAAGCAGTACTATATATGTACGCTTGTAAACGCCCGTCCCCTGCAAGAAGTGTCGGGTAGATGACGACACCACCAGACATCTGCATACAAAATACCAAAGAGCAACCAACTGACTGCCACTTCACTTCATTGCTGATTCGAATTAAATTACGATACTAGATGCATGGGAAATGCTCAAAACCCATACACCCAGATCAACACCAATCACTGCTCCACGCAGGGTGAGCAAACACTCGACCCTGCCGTATCTACCAATTGCTCGACGAGCACTTTCTTGACAGAGCATGATCTTGTCTTTTTGCATCCATGCCTCGCATCAGTCAATTCCTCTACTTTGAACCATCAGACCATCCATATAATCCTCTCCCAAACAAATCTCAAACTCCCCTAGCTGAAGCATAATAACAACAAAAACCATCACCCTTTTCAACCATGTCCTAGCCCTCCACCACCATCCACCACCATGAACCTTTTGACTACTAGCCCTCCTACAACCCAGACGGTGTTCATACCTTCGAGGCAAGGAGGGACCAACAGAGCACAGAGTACCCCAACCCTTCCACGCGTCAGAATCGTGACTCCTAGCCCTTCGTCCAATGATGGATCGCGCACCAGGAGCGAGCTTGTACCAAGGTCGGAAGACCCGACCTCCGATCCTCGCGATGAACGGTGCCGATTGCAAGCCAATAAGATGGCCAACACCACCAGCCAAAAAGGAAGAACGAAATTCCAGAGCCACTCCAGCCCTTTGACGAGGAGGCGAGACTGAAAAATGGTGAACCCAATCGCCGATCTTGACGCCGGATTGAATCAGAATGGGGTGAACCCCATCGCCGGACTTGACGCCGGATTGAAGCAGAACGGGGTGAACCTAATCGCCGAACTTGACGCCGGATTCAAGCAAAACGGACCATGGCGGATGACACAAACCTCGCTAGCCGGAAGGCAAAGGAGAAGAAGCGGTGGCGCCAGGGAGATGCAGAACCCTAAATCGCATATTTTCCAAGGTATTTAGCCATATGTTTAGAAGTACAGTATTACACATGTTTCATCATCACCTATAAAGTAAACTACTCCTTAATTAATAAAATAAATAAACTAAAACCTTATCTAAAGGTGTGTTCTTTATGAAGAAAAAAAAATAGCTTGAATTTGAGAGGAGATAGATAGAAAGTAATTGGGGATGAAAAATTTAAATAATTGTTATTTTTTTCTTGTAAAATATACATAATAACATGTGTCCTTGTTATGAACGGTACAAAATCCCTTTTTTTTTCTTCTTCTACTTTCTGTATTTTCGTTTGTTTTTGTTTTTTTTACTATGCTCACATGCACGTTTTTTAATGGTTTTTAAACATTAATCTCTAAATTTTTTTATTTATTATAATATGTTTGTGCTCCTATTACTATATTTTACTAAAATTTCTATACATACCACATGTCCTCTTTTCTTTTAATTACATAAAAAAACATGTATCATTTTTTTTATTTATAGTTTTTGCACATTAATTTCTGAATTGTTTTTATTTAGTATAGTACGTTTGTCCTCCCATTACTAAATTTGTTAAAATTTTCATATATATCACATGTCCTCATTTTTCTTAATTACGTAAATAATTATTTTTTTTCTTCATAATATTTTCATATATTCTCAATCATTTAACATAAGAATACTTAGTAATTTTAATTCTTTTACCTTGAACAACTAAATAAATTTGAAAAATCTCTATAAGTCGTTACAGTAAAACTTGAAAATTTCTAATTATTTACTAGAAAATGAGTCGTCTTACAATAACAAAAATATCTAATTAATATGATTCATTTTAGATCAATTATCACATGAAAAATTTATGATAACATTTACCAACAAATTTTTTACTCTGTTAATAAAAATAATACTATATTCTAAATTTCAAAATTTTCATTCTTCATTTTAATTTTTTTCATGGTCTCCGCTGTAAATCGTGGTTAAAAAAAGGAAACTTGTCTGTAAACAAGAGGCAAAGAACACAACCTAAAAATTTACTCAGCAACTTCATCTTCCCGCTAGAACGAGTGACGCCTTCCCGCCGTTCTATTTCGTAATAAATACTCCTAAATTTGGATTCCAATTCTAAAAGTTTTAACTCCGATTACATTCTCTCATTTTCTTCAGAATCAGTCATGGATACATCGAATCCCGCTGCTTTCGTGAACGCCGAGATTCTGCCGATGTTCGTCGGAAGAAGAGTCCGAGCGGTGATCCAAGTCACAGATCCGGCTTCCGGTGTCACCGGAGGTAGATCCACCGACGGCCAGCACCTGACTGTGAAGGGCCTGCCCCCTTTCCCTCCGATGACCTTCGTTGAGGTCATGGGTGTTGCCGATACCAACAGATCTATCGTCGCCGATGTCTGGACTGATTTCGGAACTTCTTTCGGTACTCATTCATCATTCGTTTGAATTAGGGTTTTCCAAATCGGATCTGTACAGATTTCGGAATGTGCCTGTTAGTTTAATCGCTTTCTTCTAATTTGTTTTGCAGAAGCCCGTAACTACAATGATCTCTGCAAGCTAGCAACTGGAGAGTACAGAAGTTTGTTTCTGTAGGGTATGTCTTCTGGATTAGAGTCTCCATTTGTTAGTCATGTGGATGAATGTGAGCTTCAGTGTTGTTGTCATATTTTCTTAGAACAGCTTTATGGGTTAATGGTGGAAGAAATTTTGCTTTTCTTTGTGTTAACTAAAGGATTACAGGTGCTTTTGTGGAATTGATCATGAAAATCATACAGGGTCAGAAAACATTTTGGAAAAGGTCTTGGTTATGTGCTTTGGTTTCCATTCTTCTTTGAATAGTTTTGAAGGAGAATCATCAGTGACATTTAACAATTCTTGATTGTTCTGTGCTCTGGTCTCTTTCTCTTTTAACTTAGCATATTCTTCATCCATCTGTCAAAAATTGAGTTTACTTTGAGAGTTTTATAGTGTTTAATTTGTGATTTCTTTCGTGAATGTTTAGATATTGAAAATTAAATATTTCACATAAGTATCCTAAGTTAAAATTTAAATTTTCTAAATATATTATTTCTTGATCTTTTTTTCACACTTTATGTTTGTTAAATTTGAGTCAAATTCTGAACGATGAAGTTTTTCTCTGAATTGGTTTGAAAACACTTGTAGAAGAAGGGTGGCCAGTGAAGGCACAGGGCATGTTCTTGTTTGATGTTGGTGCACTTTTGATAAGGCAAGTAGTAGGAAGTGTGAGAGTTTTCATAGTGAAACCTAATCCACAGCACAATATAAGAACAATAAATAAATGTTTATAATAATTACTTTCTGTTACATAAACATGGCAGAGAACTTTAGAGAAAAGGGTTTCCTAACTCTATTCTAACATGTCGCCTATGCTATTCTGAGAGTGAATCTAGAAACTGCATCTTTTTTGAATGTTATGGGTAAATGTCATCTCAAGGACTTTCCTTACACATGGGAAAGCATTTGCAAATGGGTGGTTAAGTCTACTAGAGGCAGAGGTTTGAAGCAATAGGTAAGAAAATTCATTTTTTCTGTTTACTTCATTTGGCATGAACGGAATTGCAGGAAGCACCAAAAGATCATTCATAACACTTCAGAAATAGAAGAAAGAATTTTGTCAAATGTTCAGTTAAAAATGAATATAAACAAAGAGTTTTTTCAATTCAATGGTTTTTTCACACATATTTCATATGTAATTCTCCTGATTATGCTTGGGAAGCACGGGATCTCTTTGCTTTTGTGCTTATTTTTGTTTCAGGTTTAGGGTCTTTTCTAATGTAAACCCTCTTAAACTTTATGTAAGTGCTCTGGCTTTTATCATCTATATAATCTTGTGGAAGTACTGTTCTCCTTCTACCAAAAAAAAAAAAATTGAGTCAGATCTTATCATTGTTAAAATTGTTAAAATTTGAGTCAAATATTGAATCTTGAAACATCAAAATCGAATGATTGTTGTAGTATTGAATTACTGGTTGTGATATAGGGCACACTATGGATACAATCTTATTTCAATTAGATGCTGCTGAATGTAAAACAAAACACAACCTAGTGAACCTCAGTTTCTTTGTGTGTATGAATCACACAATCAGACCTGGGGTATGAGATACAAGTAAGTACATACCCCTGCTCCATCTGTTTCTCATCTAGAAAAGACCCATCTGACTGGTCTACAGATCCAGAGGCCATAAGGCCAGCACAAGTGGAGCAAGAGCCAGCCCTGCAAGAGTATGGAAGCTCAAGTCCAGCATTTTCAGCTGCGTCCAATATGTATGTATCATCCGGGCACTCTATTTCATTTTCCTCGCCTTCAGGTCCAATCAACTTTACTTTGTAGACTGCTGTTGCAGATACTCTGAACGATGAAGTTTTTCTCTGAATTGGTTTGAAAACTCTCGTAGAAGAAGGGTGGACATTGAAGGCACAGGGCATGTTCTTGTTTGATGGTGGTGCACTTTTGATAAGGCAAGTAGTAGGAAGTGTGAGAGTTTTCATAGTGAAAACCTAGTCCACAGCACAATATATAAGAAAGTTTGGACAAGAGAGGTAGCTTCGAGTTGGTTGCTTAAGGGATCGGATCAGAGAAAAACGGAGCAAATGGGATTATAATATATAGTATTACTTCTGTATATCATTAAGAAAAGAGTCCAGAACATACCAGAAAAACTGTGCAAATGGAACAATATTAGCAAGGCATTTGTCCTTTTTGTTACCAACCATTCACGTCCACTCAGAACTTTTGCGACTATTCTAGTAGTGCTTTTCATTAGGATAAATATTCGATACCGCCAGTGACACAATCATTTGTTTTTTTATCATCAATTATGATTTTTATCATAAAATAATATTCTTTACGTCCTCATAAATTTATTACCGTCAAAGCATGGAGCATTAACCTTAATGTTAACCAATCGTTTTTTGTTAAACAATTCTCTCTCTGCATTTCAATTTAGTAGTTACATTACATACTCACATTAACTGGTCGAATATTAAGGAAAGTTAACTTATAAAACTTTCTAATTTTATACTTTGGAAAATAAATTTAATATTTTAAGTTATCTAGAGTTAATGGAAAGAGAAATAGCTTCTTTTTTTTAATGAAAATTTGACGAAAGATGTATATTGCTAAAGTATAATTACTCCCTTCATCCCATTTTGTATTGTGAAGTTTTCCTCGTTAAAAAAGTAGTTAAATAAGTGTTACGTTTACTTAAAGAATCTTAAATTTAGCAGGATGATTCTGAGAACTCAAACATCAACAGATAAATGCACAGAGAAACAATGTAAACAATTGCTTAAATATAATTAACAGATCATCATTTAGAGTGTCTGCAAATACAGGACTTGAACTACCATACTCTTGCAGACTGCCCCAATGATGCTTACATTTTTAATGCACCTGAAAATGCAGGACTTGAGCTACCAAACTCTTGCAGGACTGGCTCTTGCTCCTCCACTTGTGCTGGTCTTAGTGTCTCTGAATCTGTAGACCAGTCAAATGGATCTTTCACAGATGAAAAGCAGATGGAGCAGAGGTATGTACTTTATATGCGTCTCACACCCTAGATAAAATTGGGTGATTCATACACACAAGGAAACCCAGGATCATTAGGTTGTGCTTTGTTTTACATTCACCAGACATTTTTGGTGTCATTTCATTTGAAAAAAACATTGTATCGTTTGTGTACACATGACTCTGTATCACATCCAGTAACCTCCTAGGTGTCAAACTTGTAAATCTGTTTTCAGAAAATTGACAGAGCGAGAGAGACCAGAGCACAAACAATCAAGAATTGTCTGCTGTCCATGACAAGTTTCCTTACAAACTGTTGAAAGAATAAAGGGAAACTAAAGCACAGATAGCCAAGATATTTTCCATGATGATTTTGATCTCATTTTGTTCAAAGAGCTTTTGAAAATCTGTACACAGCAACTTAAGACTTGCACAGTGATATTAGAATTGAAACTTTGTCATTTGTAATCCTTAACTAACATACCAATAAGAGCGAAGTGCTCATAAATTCTTTCACCATTAACCCATAAAGCTGTTCTAAGAAAATACCACAGTAACCCTTGAGGCACATTCATCCATCCACATGACTCACAAATGAAGACCCTAATCCAGAAGACACCTTATAGAAACAAACTTCTGTACTCTCCACTTGCTAGCTTGCACAGCTCATTGTAGTTACGGGGATCTGCAAAACAGAAAGAAAGAAAGCCATTGATGCCATTACAAGTTCTTATCAGTTAAACTAACAGACGCATTCAAGTTGCTGCTACATATGATCTCATCAATAATTTGACATAATCATCAATAAAACGCACAAAACACCTTACTACGACTAAACAACCCGATCTGATTTGGAAAACCCTAATTGAAACGAATATGATAGTGAAGAGATCGAGAGGTACCGAAAGACGTCCCGAAATCAGTCCACAGATCTGCGACGATGCAGGTGTTGCCCTCGGCAACGCCCATCACCTCAACGAAGGTCAGCGGAGCGATAGGAGGAAGGCCTTTGACGGCCAGCTGCTGGCCGTCCGTCGATCTCCCTCCGGTGACTCCAGGACCCGGATCCGTGACCTGGATCACTGTTCGGACTCTTCTTCCGACGAACATCGGCAAAAGCTCGGCGTTCACAAAGACCGCGGGATTGGATGTATCCATAATCGATTCTGAAATCCAGAGAAGCAAACAGGATTCAGTTTACTAGATTGCTGGGGGAGTTGAGCAGTTCGTGAACGGATCAGAGAAGCAGAGATTTATCTAGAGAATGTAGTGGAACTAAATCACAAAATGTGGCCACTTCATGAACAAAGTGAGAGGGATGTGAATTGATGTTTTAAAATCGGAACCCGATTCTCCTTTGATGAAATGAAATGAAATGGCGGGAAACTGGAACTCGTTTTCGCGGGAAGACGAAGAGATGTGCCAAGTGAATGAATGGAATTTCATTAACAAATTACGATTTTTTTTATTATCAATTTTTAACCATTTAAAAATTAATACTCTCTTCGTTTCAAACATATTGTTATAATATCAAAATATTTTTTTCCTAAATGAATTGACCTTTTTTACATTTATGTTTTATTTTACTTTATTTTTAGAGTCTAAGCAGTGGATTGGGAGGGTGAGAATGAGTTTGAAAAGGATAATGATGAAAACTTATGTAAAATGAGTTATTGATCAAAGACAATCTTAATCTATACAAAAAAGCTAAAACTCACCACACGTTTGGGACAGAGGGAGTAATTCATATGTAATCATAATTTGAATCTAATTTTCTTCTTCCTATTATTATTACTCCCTCTGTCCTCAAAAGATTCATCCGTTTGATTTTATTATTTCAAAGTTTAATATTTGACTCAAATTCTACTAAAAATAAATAATTTAAAAAAATTCAAAAAACATATATTTAAAAAATTTAGATTTCAAATTATGATACACGTATGAAATATTTAATTTTCAATATCTAAACATTCATGAAAAAAAGATCATAAATTAAATACTGTGAAACTGTCAAAATAAATAGCTCATTCTTTTGTGGACAGAGTGAGTATTTTATAGAGATTAAATTTTAGTTAAAAACAAAAGTTGCAATACAAAAGGTGATGGAAATGGTACTGGTTTTCAAATGAACAATTTTAAATTTTTAAGAAGGTAAGAATATGAAAAGCAATGAACTATTGTCATCAACAAACTATCAAATTAACTTAGAAAGAGATGTCTCCTAGGTTTCCTTTGAAGTGTCGCTGCCACCGCCCTCCATTTTCTCCAGGAGTTGCAATCGACGTTTCTTTGATCTCTCCGAGTTTTCGAGGCCGCGACGCTCGTTTCGTCCTCGCCGTGGCGCAATCCTGTTGCGTACTGCTGGTATCTCTCTGGCTGGTGTGAGGGGTATTAAACTTTGCCCTTGTGTTCCTGTTCTCATGGAGTGGTGGTTGTGGCCTCCTTGATCGAGGGTGTTAGGTTCTAGGATGGTGGCACTTTAGATGGGTGTGGTCGGGCCTGGGGCATGCCCAAGGTTGTTCGGTTCCTGTGGTGGGTCCTTAACCATGATTTTTCGGTGGTGGTTTGTGCTCTCTCGGCCGGATTCGCTTCCAGCGGGTTCCGAACCAGCTTCAGTTGGCTGAAATTTGTTCTTAGTGGACTGGGCATGTTGTGAACCCGTCGTTCCAGCTGCCTGCTAGGGCTGAGAGGGAACTCCGGTGAATGACGTTTCACAACTCCCAAGATCTTTTGTAAAACCAATTAAAAGGTTTTAAAACAAAGTTCATGAAAGAACTAAGCAGTCCAGACACGATCTGAGGTTCAGAGTGCATTTTCTTGTAAAGTAAGAAATAAATAAATAAATAAATAAATACAAGTAAATAGTGTTGAGGTCCTCCAAGTCTTTCTCTGTTGTAGTCCTTCAGTTGCACAGCTGCAGGCGTCCATCCCGACCTTCTCTCCAGT
>JBBYHH010505627.1:0-19530 GCA_038382905.1 Daphne laureola
TCATGGAAGATTTAAAGACATGATATCTCATAATATCATGCACAATTTCTACAAGAATATACATGAAATATATATCAGAAAAGAACAAGATGAAGCCAAAATATTAGTACCTTTCACCTTGCAAAACAGCTTAAGAAATTTATAATTCTTTTCTCCTAAAACATATGATCCTTTCCTTGCTTCTTGATGATGGATGAAGAGATGAGGAAAAATCTTTCTTTCACCAATAACGAAGAGAAGACGAACAGACAAGATGATGGCTACCAAGAGGAGAGGAAAAGTGTTGAAATGAACATTTTGTAAGTTCACACTTAATCACCAAAAAATACCAAGAAAGTTGCGCAAATGAGGAAGAAGAAGAAAAAGAAGATATGTGAAGCAAGTGTATTCTAAATGACCATTTCACTCACTGTTTATAGGTGAAGAAAATGGCCTTTAGAATAATGTCATTACTAAAAGCCATAAAACTTTTCACTAAGCCTTTAAACTTTCCACTAAGCCTTAAAGCCTACCATGACTTCTCATTCATCCCATTTCTAATAGTAATTTATCACTTAAGATAAATAACTTATTTTCCCTAAAATAACTCTAAAAATAAGCTATATACAAAATATAACCTTAGTGAAGTTATTCAATGGTACAAGGTACATACACCTTATACCAAAGTTACCAAAGTACCCATACTTTGATAAAATGGTATAAAAGTGTGGAAATAGATACAAAATGAGGTTTGAAATTATACATAATAATTCCAAACTATTCTATTTCACATATTTACCAAAATACCCTTAGTTTGATAAAAGGTGCCCTAATGTTTTTTTCTTCTGGATTGAACTCACAACTACTATTAATTGTACTGAGTAGGAATACCAACTCATGAAGTTCTTAGTGTGCTAGAGAATTCCAACACAAACTACCTGCCACCGCATCAACAACAGCAACTTGAATTAAGGTCCCACCAAAAGTGAGATTCAGCAGTAAGGCCATGTTGCACTTAATGAACAACATTATGTTCCGACAACCATAGGATGGAACGGCAACCCAAAAGCCACCAAACAGGGAGCCGGCGAAAGGAGAGTCGGCGAGAAACAAAGGTAGACTCCACCAAACTCGCGGCAACGACAAGGGAATAGAGACCAACCGGCGTGTCCTAACCAAACCGGGGAGGGAAACGCGAACGCTAGTCCGGGACAAATGGTCGATCGACTGCAGGAGATTCACGGCGGCCGGACCGTGGCCTAGAGCAAATGATGAGGCGGCTCTGAGAGCGAACTTGTGAAAGTGAAAGCGTCGACGGAGCGGCAGAGCGTGGCTAGCGAGAGAGAACCTAGCACCAGCGACGAGGCGGCTATGCACGGAGGTGAAAGCCACAACGGTGACGGCGGCGGCTGGGTGAATCCAAAACCCTAACAGAGACTCCATTATGCTCTATTTGCTGTAAATAGTCGTTCATATACGGGCGTCGTTCCTAGTAGATTGACTTATGATTCATTTTTCAACCCGTCCATCGGTCCATGCCGCCATTTCACATCAGATTCAGTCATACTTCCGTCTTCTAGTTTCTACTCGATTTAGTGTAATCAATCACTTCAACATTTTTTTTTTAATTTCTTCTCACAAACATTAAATCAAATTTCAAATACATTTTTTGTTCTTCCAATTTTTTTGAAGCGAACACAACCTTAACTGATTCATAATTTTTTTTTCAATCGTTTATGTCATACCACTAATAGTTTCCTACAGCTTTTCCAGTTACTCGAGGACTAAATCCATGTTGTTTGAAGTCGACATTCTTTACAATAATTGAACCTTATCCTATTTCATCGTTCACATTTCATTTTCTTAATCTTATCCTGTTTCATCATTCGATAAAAATGATATATATAGACGATGAGATTTTACGGATTCATTTTCCTACCTCTTCAAACAGTCTAATCAAGTTGATAGTTAATTGCAATTGAGTTCCTAAACAAATTCGTTTAAGTACCAAATCTTGGCGTGCAAGCCCAACTAATAGATAGCATACCGAAAATTACGAATGTCAAAAGTCATTCCAAACTTAATAATCAAACCTGATTTGATCGAATCGAGTTGATCAACTCGATTTGATTGAGTTTGAAACTCAAAATGATCCGAATTTAGAATAATAATCCAAAACTATAAATATTAGATGAAATGTGTGTTTTTTTTTAAAGAAAATGATTTTCATTTTATATCATTGTGATCATTCGTCAAGAAACAATCTAAGTAAGGATCAGACTCTGAAGAAACAAGTAACTAGCTCTAAACGAAAGCGAGCAAATTAAGGATAAACTAGACGTCATCCAAACTAAAGTCCTAAGGCGTGGAAAGCAGGGGCGGGCCCACCATGGGGCATGTGGGGTCACGTGCTCCCAGTAAAAGTTTGCAAATTGTGATGGTAGTGGTAGTATTGTCTGAACTAAACAAAATATAGGGATCATTATGAACAAAATACATAGTTAGAGGATTAACTGACATTAAAGCCGAAAAGAAGAAAAAAGGCATGTGCAGTGCGGATGTGCCGCCGCCGCGTCCCTCAGTAGATAAAATGGCTAAACTATTGTTTAGTCATATTGTTATGTATAACTTACTATTCAAGTCACAAGACTAGTTATTTTATTATAAATAATCTAGATAAAATAAATTGTTTCTTTTCTAATAAATAACGGTGTTAATATTTCATAAAGTTGGAATATTTTAGGACAATATTTTGAACGGATAATTAGACCAAATTACGTTAAAAAAATATTATACTTTCGACTTTTAAATAAATTATACTATCATCTAGTGCAAAATCATCTCCTCCACCCTCACACACTTCTTAAGGGTAATTTTATTTCATTTTTTTATATCTCTCTATACATGTAATAATTATAGTGAAAAAAAATAAGAAAATATTTGATACATGAAAAGGAAATCAAAGTACCCTTAAGAAGTGCCCTACAAACACCAGTTAACAAGATCGAATATTTTTTTATATTAAAATTAAAGGATCTAAAAGTCCAAAAAAATATGCTCCCACATGCTAAAAATCTTACGCCCGTCCCTGGTGGAAAGCAATAGCAAAACCAAACATGCGCGAATAAAAGCGTTCAATCAAAATAAAGAGAACACAAAATATAAAAGTAACAGTAGTGGGTTGGGAGAGGCTGTAACGTGGGAGATGAAGCCCAACCGCAAAGCTCTCTACAAAATGTCATGTGGCTTCAAAGATGCATCTAGGCGCAACAATTTGACTAAACACAATGGAAACTATTCACCCCTAAAGACGCAATAAGCGAGCTTGTATTTGCCCTCGACCCTACAAAGATACATGAAAGGGAGATCCAAAGCCAAAGCCACACTTGGACACAAAACATCCAAATCCAACAACCAAATTGTATCTCATACCATTGCACCCAAGTCAGTTTAGAAAACCGCGTGAATAGGGAAAACTCCAAACCTCATGCACCCAGAGCACAACAACTCACTGGTCCAGGTAGGGGGAGCTCACCCTCAACCCTGTCGTTCCTGACATCTGCTCGTCCTCCTCTGGACCAATCTGATCCATCTTGTGTCTACGACCAGTACAAGCTACACGATCCTTGGGTAGTCCCTTCTTGCGGCCCCATCCCATACCAACACCTCCAACCCACAAAACCAACCATAACAATCTCACTAACATAGAAAACACGAATTTCCAACCGTCCAAATGCAGGAGGGAAGAACATAGTAGAGGCAGATCAATTGCAACTCTACCACGGATCCCCGACAACGAAGCTCGAAGGATGGAAAAGACTGGCACTCTACTTGCGGAATAATCAATGATCACCGGAGGACAACCATCCTGCAGAACCACCAACCCCCATGACCGTCGGAGCCCCATTGCCAAAAACAAATAAACGAAGCGAGGGGCACCAAACACTCCCAACAACTAAGTCCCAAATCCACCGGCAACCTAGGGTGAGGGAATTCAGATCAGAGCAGACTCCAGCCCACCGCCGATGCATGGACAATAGAGGAGGGAAACCCGAGACTTTAATGATCAGTGATAGAACTTCATGGGGACCGGAGGGGACAGCTGCCACCCCTTTAATTTTGAGGGGTATAAGGTACATAGGAAATATTTTATGGATTTAGATAATAGTTTGTCCATCTAACCACACACATGTCAAAATAAAATCTAACCCTAATTTTCATTAAAATTCAGCCCAATTTCTCTCAAATATATACAATTTCTGGCAATAGAGTTTGAACTAGTTGCTCAATTGATATATAATTTGGGATAATTATCAAACACCCTGAAAGATTTGTTGTAATATACAATTTCCCCCCATATTTTGAGAGTTCATTGAAAATTCTTAAGATTTGGTCTAATATACTACTTAATTTGTGTATTAACTACTCGCTCGCCCCCAATCCCTAAATACTAGTTCCGTCACTGTTAATGATCGACACGCTTGGCAGACAACTACAAAGCAACATCAACGATCCTAGTGATAGCGTAAGCCCCAAACAAGAGGCTATAGCAAGATCTCGGGTACTTCTGTTGCGGTGAACCAGAATCATGAGCAACGACATAACAAATATAGCTCTGCACGACAACGACGAAGGAAGCTACCCATCTGAAAACAACATGTCAGTGTTGGGGAAGGGCCCTCGCCGAGTCGCAGTTGCGGCATGGTGAAGAAGAAGCGTCGCCAACGGCAGAGAGGCATTAGACGCTAGCAACCATTGATTAGCATAGAGAACCAGTAAAAGGCCCGACTAGCGGGAAGTCAATCGCATCAGAGCAGCACCGAGAGTGAAACTGAAACGCCCCCATTTTTTATAACCCTGTCTTTGTGAAAAAACTAAAACTTTTTTATCTTTTGACAAATAATTTTGGAAATAGTTTAAGAACCATCTGAGGAACACTAAGAGAGTAATAACTAACGATGTTATAGTCAATCCATATTCTATTTATATGTTACTATGTGTATTTTGATAAAATTATGAATTTTTAGGTATTTATGAAGGGAACATCCGTGGATATAACCACGAACAATGGATATCCGCGATTAGCGGTTGCGGATTTAAATTTATAACTGTAAATGGTGTAACTCCTATCCATAGATACAAAAAAAATCTGCAAATTGTGGATTGCAATTTTAGAGGTACCGCAAATAACTCGTACCGCTGTCGTGCCTAGTTTGACAAGTGCTCGGCTATGTTGTCGCCAATGGTGGTAGGGGTGAGAGTTTGGTGAAGCGTGGAGGGGAAGTTTAAATGTATGATTTTTAATTTTGGAAAACTTTACGGTAAAATTGTTAGGGTTATAAATATTTAAAGCTTAAGCAGAAGAATAATCCAATCAACTCAGAAGTTGATGTAGTTAAAAATTGAGAATTATAATTGTAGATCTCGATATATAAAAGTTGATTTGTATAGGTTTTAAAAATTGGAGAGGTAGGAATGATATGTCATTTCTCTTAATATATATATTTGGAGAGGTATGTTAGGCTAAAGATTAAACATGGGAGGTTTGTATCAATCTGATGGATCTTATGAATGATATGTCAATCCGATTGATTTTCCAGGGCATCAAACACCGCAGAATGAGTTGTTGAAGATTACCGAACTTGAGGTATTTAATTTGAAGTTCACGTATGCATCGGTTGCTGGCCTGTGTATGGATAATAGAGAGAGATGAAGATGTTGGGTATAAATGCAAGGGGTTAAATAGTTGAGGGTAAAATTATTAAGATAAAAAAAAAATAAAAAATCAAATTTTGTAATTAAACCTAAAAACTAACAGTTATTCTAACGGAGTTAACCTTTAGGGGGTGTATATCTTCATAAATTCCATAAATTCCAGGGTTTTTTTGGTTGGATTCTGAAAATACAGGAAGGAAAGTGAAGATTATGCTAAACTATAAGGGGGTATTTGTTAATTTCCCAAAGATTAAACATGGGAGGTTTGTAAGTTTGGAAACTATAGACATGTTTGGGCCCAGACGGAGAATTCTCAGCCTGATTACTCATGACCCAATAGACGAACAGGCCCATAGACCAGATACCTGGAAGGAAGCCCATAGGGCCAGTCTTTAGACGACGGTGCGAGCGCTGCGAGCCCTAAATCAGTCTCAGGCGGGAGCGATTCGGCTTCGAAAGCTGCACCACAACTCGGCAGGCACTCGCATTTCCTGCCTCTGCAACTCCCTTCCCTCCGGTTTCTTTTTAACTCCGACATCTCTTATTCTTCAAGATGAAGCTCGTCAGGTCAAAACTCCTTTGTTTTTTTTTTTTTGGCTTTTACATTCTCCTAATTTTGCAGTAACAAGTATAGATATTCGTTTCTTGGGTTCGTTCTTTTGATTTTCTGAGATGCGTGATTTACTTGCAGGTTCTTAATGAAGCTGAACAATGAGACGGTCTCGATTGAGCTCAAGAACGGAACTGTGGTTCACGGTACCATAACAGGTATGTTACGTGTCTGCATCTAGGGTTTTGTTAAACCCTGCGATGCGTTAATTTTGGTTCGCTGCTCATTGTTTTGTTGCCCCCCTTCCTTTACAAAGGATTGGGATAACACACTGGGACGACTGAGTATATCCGTGTTTCGCTTTATTGGTGCGAAGTTGTCCATAGAATTGATGCATATGCCAATTATTGAACAGAAGCCTCATTTTGCTCAGTTGAAATTTCTGGCTATGACCATCTAGGGGAAACTTGGTCCTAAAGTGTCTGTGTTAGTATATCTTTGTACCGTTTTCCTAAAACATTATACGTTCTCTACCTTGGAATTATTTCTATTTATAATGCATTAATTCTCCTGTTTTTAAAAACTGTGTGGAACTTCCCTTACAGTTATGTACACGTTTTGCATATTTGTCTCACTAAATAAAAACCTGTGTAGATATGATAACTAGGTTCAGTATATGTTATGTTATGCCTTCTGTTTCCAAAGCTTATGTTTAGAAATGGTTGTAAGTGGGTGTTTTCCCCAAACGATTTTAGGCTTGTGAGGGCAAGAAAGTGACTACAAGGCAGGCCTAGGGTGTGATGCAAATAGACTGTAGCATTAACCTCTGAAAAATAGGCATTTAAAATATGAAAATATTTATAACACTCTGGAACCACTATTCAGTTTTATAAAATTTATCAATCAACTGCTGTGTTAGAGTTAGGTAGCTCTTTTGGAACAGCATTCTATTCTTGACTTTACTATCCAAATCATCACTGAAAGATGGCTTTTAAGGTCTAAGAGGCTAGAACCTTTTGTAATATCAATTGTTTGGCTTTGTTTCAGTTTAGATGACTGTATTCAGAAATGAGGTTTCGCTGTTTCTTTTTTCTTTTATGTACGATAGTTAAGAATAGATGGTTTAATTTGGTTATGACAACAAATATCTGCAATTAGCATGGACTTTTTCCTTAACCAAATGGTTGTCAATGTTGATGTTGTTTGATCCCCACCAAATAAAGAGCTATGTAGTTTAACATTACCCCTCCTCCAGGCCCCACAAGCACACATACAAGTAATCCACATCTTTTGTTTGACATTATGAATAACACATGGACACATGAATATCACTTGTAACCGTTAACTTGTGTTGCTGGTTGCAGGTGTCGATATTAGTATGAATACACATCTGAAAACTGTGAAACTCACCATGAAGGGCAAGAATCCTGTAACATTGGATCATCTCAGTGTCAGGGGTAACAATATACGCTATTATATCCTGCCTGACAGCTTAAATCTTGAGACATTGCTGGTTGAAGAGGCACCTAGAGTAAAGCCAAAGAAGCCAACTGCAGGTACAGTTATTTTTTTTACATTTAATTATCTCTACTTACCGTTTTATATGAGGCACTTGGTTTGTCTGCAATGAAGTTGATCTGTGTAATGCTTTGGTAAATTCAGGGAGACCCTTGGGACGTGGACGGGGTCGTGGGCGTGGACGCGGACGTGGCCGTGGACGTTAGAAATGTTACGCTGCATCGAAACTCTATAGCGACCTTGTGGAGAATCGATTATTGTTGTCTAGGAACAGAACTGCAATGGCGACTTTGGGTGTTTCTAACGCAGCCATCATGTGATTTGAGTGAGTACCAGTGTTGTTATAACGTCTAATGAAGTGGTTATGATTAGTATCAGTTGTCCCGGTTTTCCTGAGTTATCTCTTCTAACTAATTTGCACAGAACTATTTACTGCTTCGCATTTAGGACTTAAGTATGGAAAATGTTATTGACTGATCGCATTGGTTGGGTGGTCCATTTGAACAAACATGATATGCAGAGCCCTTGGGGTTTTAAGAAGGATCAGCTGGACCTGGATTGCTATGTTACAGCTTGCACCCATGCAACTTTGCTGTTGTTTCTCACCATCTTCCAAGTTAAAATCTGCCGAAAGATGGACTGTTAATGCTTGTTATCTTCATCAAAACCATCACGGCTAATTCTTCGTGATAAGAGTAGCATTAGATATTTTGTAGACTAATGGGTAAAGTGCATTTGTAATTTTTTAATTTTAATATTTGTATTATCGTAGTTCTATTTTAAATTTTTATAGTATTGGAATCCCGTTTTTAAATTTTTTTTTTATTTATAGTCATTTTTTGATATTTTTATAATCTTTTTTTGAATATTTTATCGTTAATTTTAATAATTTTTTTAAAAAAATGATAATTTTAACTATTTAAATTTATCCAAAAAAATTATTTATATCATAATTTTGTTAACTTAACAATTACAAATTTTACCTAAATAAATTTCCTCTACAAACAAATTACGGAACTAGATCTTATTGGAATAAATTTACTAGTCTAGATCGTGTTTGCCATGTCACTTGCCACAACAGTGGATTAAATTACTATAGATAACACAAATAGATTTTATTTGATACGTTTCTATCTAAAGTTTTAACACTAACATTCTTACATCCTCCCCTCCCCTACGCAACTCCTCACTACCCGCACCCACTGCCTTCTCCTCCCTCCTTGGGTACCGCATGCTCTGCCTTCTTCTACCTCCTCTAACGTTGTACTCTCCATCTCCTCCTTCCTTCGTTGAACATAATACTAAAATAGATTTACAAAATCAGTGCGCAAGTCACCGTGTGGACCACATATATAGCTCTTATGAGCTAGTTATCATATGCATTGTCATCATGATCACTTGCTCTATACTTAATTCCTCATGGCTTGTACTCTTTAAAATGTTATACTTGCAGACATGTAGCATTGATGTACAGCCATGTCTACACAAGCACAATGACAATGGTGGTCGGATGGAAGTTCTCGGAGCTCAACCCCAGTAGAAGAACATGCAACACTAAGCGTATTTTGAGAGTTAACAAATTAGCAGACACCTCATGGTTTCAATCTTTAGAGTATTGTATAAGAAAAAAAATCTTTCAATCAATACATTAAAAATGGGACCAACTTACTGCATCCTCCTGTATCATTTCATGGCAATACATTTTCAATGGGTGAATCAATTTCACATCTTCTCATTAAACCCTGTTCAATTTACCATCATCAATGACCTTTCTAAATTTCAACCCATCAATGTCTTCCTTGGAAGCCCTTTCCTCCCATGCCACAATCTTGAGTTTCCTTCAGATTTGGTTTTTGCCTGGGAGCCTTCCTAGATCTGGAGGTCGAGAGTGCGGCGGGTGGTGGGCTAGGCGACGCGACTTCGGCGTGAGGTGAGCGATGGGGCTTGTGCGGTTGAGTTATTGATTGTCTTCAAGATGCAACGTAACTTGTCACCTCGCGAAGCGCGTGAGAAAGAATAGATTGCGACGGATCAGAGGCGGATGAGCAGGTAAGTGTGCCGAGCTCCTGTTGGGCAGGATTTTACATCTAAAATTTAATAGTATGTAAAAATTATATATTTTTATTCAGATTTTTCATGAATATTATGTAAAAATATATTTTAATATATCAAAAAATTTACCTAGTGTTATTTATGTGTTATTTTTTTTCCCACCTACCTAATTTTAAAACACTAGATTCGTCACTATGACAGATGCGATGTCGGAGGAGGTAGAAGGTTGGAGTGCCGTGGAAAAGAGAGAGGAGAAGGCTGGGGATGTAGCGACGGTGTAGCAAAAGAGAGAGTTGAGTCCCATGGCTGCAGGGGAGGGAGGGATTGGAGGAAATGGTAAGATTATTAGTTTTAAGACTTTAGGGTATAAAATTTTTAAATAAAATTCATACTGTGGTATCTATGGTATTAGTCCACTTATACGAGTATAGGTGGCAAGTTCCGTTACAAAAAATAATCTAAACTTGAAAATATATTTCAGTTAGATCTATTTAGGTAATTTGTTTGTATGAGAAGTCTATTTGGGTAAAAAGCTCGCAAATTTATCCAATTTTTTTTAAACTTCAATTAAACTCCCCCAGATCCGCCGGACCACTGTGGACCACCGCCAACCACCACTGAAAATTCCGAAATTGAAAAAAACAAAACACCGGGATGTAGATCGGTACCTAGGGAGGCTGATTTGCCGGTCTTGGGCCGTGATTCGGCGGCCCTCGATCAGGAATCGGCATCCCTAGGCCCCGATCTATCTCCCAGTATTTTTTTTTTTTTCAATTTCAGAGTTTCCGACGGTGGTCCAACGATGGTTGACGGTGGTCCGGCGTGTCTGAGAGTTTAATTCAAGTTTGAATTTTTTTTGGTAGATTTGTTAAGTTTAGAATTGTTTGGGGTGATTAAAATATTAAGTTAAAAAAATTATGATGGAAATAGATTTTTTTGATAAATTTCAATAGCTAAAGTTATTATTTTTCCAAAGAAAACGTTAAAGTTAACGGTAAAATATCTAAAAATGACTATAAATGAAGAAAAACTTTAAAAACGGGATTTCAATAATACAAAATTTTAAAATAGAATTACGATAGTACAAACATTAAAGTTAAAGAACTACGGGTGTACTTTAACGTTAGACTAACATCAAGAAATTTGCATCTCTCCATTGTCGTCTACTTTGCTTGCTCTAGGTTTATTTTCTTTTACTTTGCTTGATTTTTGTTAAAGATTAGTGATACTAACCACCAAATAAGTAATCAATTATACAAAAGAGAAAAAATATAATAAACATTTTACGGATGAAAATATGGAGTAAATAATAGGTTTTATTACCAAATAGTCTCATTACCTATGTTAACTCACGCACTTTAGTCCCTAAATTATAAAACATGCAAACTTTATCCATAAACTATGTAAGTTCAAACACTTTAGTCATTTAACTCAGTAAGTCGTTCAATGAGACTCTAATATTGTTAGTTTTTTGACAGATAAATTACCTATTTGTAAGAATTTAAAGTATTAGGTTGTAAATGCTTAAGTTAAAAACTTCAATGAGCTGTATTGGCCAGCTCTACTTCTCTGTTCAACTCGACTCACCCACTCAGAAAATCCAATGAGACGATATTTTTGTTAGATTTGATAGTTTTAGGGACTTTGAGCATATATTAGAAAGAAATATGATCATAATAGACATTTTCTCTAAAGTCAACTAACATTCATATGGTCAAAGGGGTAAAGTGCTTGACAGTACATTGTTGAGGGACTGAGTTGATACGTTCTATAATTCAGGGACTAAAGTGATTGAGTTAACATAGTTTAAGAGACTATCTAATAATAAATCCTAAATAATAATACTACAGCTACTCCCTCCGTTTCAACGAACAATGGTATAGTTTGGTTTTGGGTAAAGTGCACCCGTAATTCTTTAATGATTGTGTTATTATAGTTCTATTTTAAGTTTTTGTATTATTGGAGTTCCGTTTTAAAAGTTTTTCTTCATTCATAGTTCTTTTTATCGTTTTACCGTTAACTTTAATAGATTTTTTGAAAAAATAATAATTTTACCTATTTAAGTTTGCTTAAAAAATCTTTTTGTACCCTAAGTTTTTTAACTTAACAATTTAATCACCCCAAAAAATTATAAACTTAACAACTCTACCAAAAAAAAATCAAAGTTCACTTAAACTCACCGAACCTGCCAGACCACCGCAGGACCGACGCCGAAATTTCTGGAACGGAAAAAAAAAAGTACCAGAATATAGATCGGGGCCTACAAGGATATTGTATTAAAAAAATAAAAATGAGACAGAACACGAGTTCGCGTCTGGTGAACGAGAACTTGGTCATCCACGTGGAGGCATCGGTTTGCCGAGGAGGGGGCGGGGATCTGCTAGGCGGAAATCGGCGAGGGTGGTGGTAGTGGTGGCACGACGGATGGCGGCTCATTTGAGGAGAAAGTTATGGGTCGGATCGCGGGGCGATGTTCAAGTCTTGGCGATTTCTTGTAATTCTGGCAGCTTATGGCTAATACGAAGGCACCGGAGAGCTCCTCATGGCGCGATGCACCTGGGAGGAGGGATATTGACGGTGGAGTGGCGGTCCGGCGGTGGTTGGCGGTGGTCCGGTGGGTTCAGTGAGTTTAAGTGAACTTTAAAAACTTTTGGGTAAAATTATTAAGTTTATAATTATTCGGGATGATTAAATTGGTAAGTTAAAAAAGTTAGGGTGCAAAAAGATTTTTTAAGTAAATTACAATAGTAAAAATTATCATTTTTCCAGAAAATATGTTAAACTTAATGGTAAAACTAACGGAAAGGACTATGAATGAAGAATTTTTTTTAAAACGAGAACCCAATACTACAAAAATTTAAAATGAGATTACAATAATATAATCATTTAAGTTAAGGGACTACGGTGCACTTTATCCGTATGGTTTTCGGACTTGTGATTGAATTTAAATTTCATAAAGAAATTGTTAAAAAATGTTTTAATTTTTTAAGGAATCAGACACATCAATTTTTATATGTGAATAAATTATTTGATTTTATATCTTAAAAATATGAAGGGAAAAAACCATAGATTAAATGTTCCGTATAGAGAATCTATCAACTTTGAGAAATGAGTATAATAGGGATAAAAAGGACGAACAAAACATGGATATAAAATTGAAATCAAACCGAACTCAAAAGTTACTATTTGTGAGGGATAACGCTAGGATGGTAGGGCTTCTGGACGCGGCCCATGCCGCCAAATTTTCCTGCTTGTTCCACCGACCTGCTGTCGGTGGTCCTGGGTTTACTGTCACCAACAATTCATCAAGTTGATCTTGGTACAGGCCGGATGGCTGGTCCTTTTCCACAACTCACATTGCTATGACATCCTCTACTCAGGGCCGTATCGGGGAGCCCGTGCAGGGCGAGGTTGGCTTCTCATTCTAAGCACCGTGGAGGGCGTCGACGATTTCACAGTAGCGGCGTTCTTCTCCCAAGCCGCCATTTTGTTACAACCAAGATCGCCTGGGCCACTCGCGTTCTTGCTTTCAACAATTACTTTCACCGATCGATCAACAACAAAGGGTCAATTCCACGATGACATCAACTGCCTCAGATCGTGCTTCACTGCTAGGACCCTTTCTTCTGGAGTTTTTGTCGACTGTCGATTTTGTTTGTTTGGAAAATCATGTGTTCTGGATGTTGTGGTGGCTGCCTCCAGAAGAAGGCATGATGTTGGTTGTATGCAGGGTTGTTGGTGCAGCGATTACTGTATGGTCTGGGCTCTTGCCGGTGATTGGATATGTCACCTCTGACTTGGATCGTTTGCTGCTTAGGGGGCCTGATCCCAAGCGGGTGTGCTTGCTGCTTCAGACAATGGAATGGTGATGCTTGGGTGGTTGACGAAAGATGTGGCATGAATTCTGGTTGGTGTGACCATGGTGCTGGAGTGGCAGATATGCGCTACAGTCATAGGTGTAGCCTTGCGTGGCAATTTGCTGGGATCGTGGAAACTCCCACCCCACCAACAACCATGATGCGCAAAGATTGGAGCAACCTGCTGCAGGGGTCAGTTGGGATTGCTCCAGATTTTATCTGTACGTCTTTGATGTGCTTTTCGTGGTTTGCATTTCTTTCCCATCCATTTTGTTGCTTATTTGTGTTGTTGCATGTCTGTTTTGGATGCTGCTTCTGGTGGCATTACCGTTCCATTAGCACCTGCATGGTGAGGGGGCTTCTTGCTTCGTTTCAACGGATGTTGTTGTACGATATTCTCATGCGCTTAATGGTGTACTATGGTTATCTTACTGACGATATTAGAATCGTCTTATGCCACCATGGTTCATGGTTGCATCCTTTCTGGATTTGTTGGTTCTATTGGTCTCGTCAAAATTTCAGTTCGTCTAATTTGGGTGGTTTCTACCCACCTTTTCTATTTCCTCTTTTGCATAGTCATATTATGGGGTTTCAAACTTAAAAAATTGGAGGAATATAAATCGGTGAATTTGTGAGTAATTCACAAGTAAATTACTTTTTGAGTTCACCATTAAAAATGAGACGGAAGGTTTGAGTGGATGGTGAGAAAATGTAAAAAATGGCGGTGAAATTTAACACTTTTACCCAAAAGTTTCAATCAACTCACTAACACCCGTGTCATTGTCGTTCCGCCAACCTTGTTGCCGGACCACCGCCGCCGCCGACCATCGTCAGAAGTTTCGAAACGGGAAAAAAAAAAAAAACACTGGGGCATAGAGCGGGGCCTAGGGCCGCTGAATCCCGGCCTAGGACTGCCGAATCGCGGCCAAAGGCCGGCAAATCGCTACCCAACTTTTAAAAGTATTATTTACAACATAGTCCTCTAACTTAAAAAAAAATAAAAATTGGTCCTCTGATTTTAAAAAAAAAAAATGGTCCTCAAACTTTTCAAAATTTTACATTTTGGCCCAAAATTATTTACATTTTATGTCCCTGAACTCAATTAAAAAATAAAAAAATGATCAAAATTTTAAAAAGTTATACTTTAGTCACTGTCATGGAGTGAGTTTCACGCTTATTTACCATGAAAAACTCAAACTCACTTCTTCGTTTTTCACTTGAGGTCCGAATTTCTGATAGTGAAAAACAAACTAATTCACTAATGAATTAGATGAGGTGAATTAGTCTGTTTTTCACTTGAAAAAGTTGATGTTTGAAACCCCCTATTATTGTTGGTCTCTTGATAGTAGTTTATGGTGGTGGACCCATCCCATTTGCATCTGCATGACGAGGGATCGTCTTGCTTCGTTTCGACAAATGTTGTTATACGACATTCCTATGTATTCATGGGTGCACTTGAGTCATCATACTGACATTTATGAGACCGCTCTATGCCATCATAGTAGCATCTCTCTCAGATCTGTCTCTTTCGCCACTAACATCTTTTATGGTCTAATAAATTGTTTGGTTTGAGGACTGTTTCCCACCATTTCTTTTACCAGCCGATCTGTGACTTTTCTTTTGTTTGGTTTGTTCATCATGTCTTTGACACTTTGGTTATTATTGCTTAATGATATTACCATGGTTATTTTAAAAAAATTGAAATCAAACCAATCAAATTTGAAACAGTTTCATGAATAGATTATAGCATTCAGATTAATAAATTAATAGCAATATCCAAGTATAACCGAATTAGAGTTTAAGGTTAGGGCTTAAACGGTTAACAAACTTGTGTGAATATGCAAATGGAAAAAATTCGGAGGAAAATCTTCTTTCCTTCATATATCACCTATTAGTATTGGCTCGTGTTATCACCATTAATTATGAGACTGACACTATTTATTATGGAGATGAAAATCCTTAATTAATAATAATGACATCAATCAATAACAATTTGTCACATATTCAGGAACCATGACTTTCCTCCGTCTCGGTTAGGGTGAAAAACATTTCAAGTGCAAAATTTAATTCTTCTCAAGCCGTTGGTTTAAGCCTGGACCACTAGGCTTGGGCTTTTGGTTGAATGAAATGGGCCTTTGGCGGGCCGGAGGGCGGCACGAGCCTTGCACAATATCAACCTGAAGCAAGCGTGCGAAGGTTGATAGATAGGGTTGAATATTCAAACTTGTGAAAATCCTTTCAATCAATCCCGGTGGTGGAGCCAGAGAAAGAGGGGATTCTAGTATAGTTAACGCCAGAATCACGACAGGGAAGATGGTGAAAACATCGGTTAAACAAGCCGCGGTGGTCGCCGGCGCTCTTGCTGTCGGCTGGCTAGCTATCGAGATTGTTTTTAAACCTTTCCTCGACAAGGCCCGCGCCGCCATGAACAAGTCCGATCCGGCTAACGATCCTGACGGAGACGCCAATCAAGCCGACACGGATAAGCCCTCTTATGCCGATGTGGTCGCCAAGAACACCGCCCCTGCCTCCTAAGCTCAAATCGGAAACTACCTGCCTCTCGCGCTTCGGTATCAACAAACATATTTTAGAATTAGAACTAGGAATTTTCCTTGCTTTATCTCCGTCTCTGCTGGAAGTAACTCAATTTCTTGTTAGAAATATAAATGGAGGAAGTTTAATTTATGCTTTGGTTTAATCATTGAAAATGATCTTTGTTTTTTTCCCCCTTGATTTTGTGTACTATTGAATAAGTTTATCTGTATTTTAAAAGTCCGAAATAGCATGAGTTTTCTGCTTTCCTTTTTTTTAGTTGCTGTTATGTTAGAGTTGTTTTGGTGTGGAAAAGTTGCAGGAGCGAGGAAGGTTGATTGTGTTGTTTAAGAAGCCCTTCAGAGTCCCCAATTTGATCTTTGTGGTGACACAAGAAGTAAGTGCATGCAAGCTCAATAAAAACCGGTATGCACTTATTCGGACTTCATTTCTAGTAACTCCTCGCAGATAGAATGCCTTCATACGCAAGGCAATTTGTAGATTTAAATTTCTCTATGACCGCATCATCATCATCATCATCATCATCATCATCTGAATAGGTTCCATGGGTATGTCATATGCTGCTGCTAAAAGTTGATAATGACTTGAAAGTTGAAAGAGTTTCTTGTTTCAATGTTGGCTAAATGAGAGTTAGGGGGTGAAATGCCTGATTTTGAGACCTGGATGTCATTGGAAGACAAATGTTTTTTCTTGCATTTGTCAAGACTTGGTGTCTCTCACCAAATTGATTTGAGACTTGTCTCGGTTCATCAATCAATCTTTAATTCTGAGGATGTTTGGAAGAATAATACTCCCTCTGTTCCAGCAAATGTAATACATTTCACTGGGCACGGAGATTAAGAAATGTTGTTAACTAGAAGGTAATAAGGTAAAGTATGTACATAAGACAAAACTGTTTTTAGAGTAGGAAGGGAAAATGAGGGTAATAATGTAAAGTTGATGTAACAAGGTTTATTTTTTAGGAAACGTATTAGTTTTGCTGGGACAATCCGAAAATGGAAACATATGAGTTTTGTTGGGATAGAGTGATGAGAGACTTGGTTGCTGCTCCCATATAAAACATGGCAGTTGGTGATGGCGTCTTGAAACAATGGCCTAGCATGTATCAGGTCTTAAGTTGCCTTGTAGATACATACAGGGATACTTCTAACTTAGCATTTATCTGTTGCAAGAATTTTCCATTCTTTCTTAGATCTCTAGCATTAATCTTAGGGATTTCAAAAGGTTTAAAGAGGTGAGGCTACTATTTCGATGTTGTCGACATGGATTACTATTTCTGAGAAAGGAGGTCTCTCACTATCAACCTGTTGACCATCTGAGATTTTCCATTTTGAATTTCTGGTTAAAACATTTACCTCAGAAAACTCATCTTCTTTGATATGCAATGACTGTGTTATGAAGAGATTTATAAAAGTGAATGCCAAGACCTTTTACAAACTCGTTCTTTCTGTTGGTGTTCGTGTTTGCTTTGTTCCTGTTTCTTTTGGTTTTTTCTCGTCCCTTTTTTTTTCGCAAACTGTACAGGGAAACGGAATCAGTATGACAGAGGAAGTATAAATATGATTTGAGAGGAAATAATATGGAGGCTTGAAAATGATCATGTACTTGATAAAAAGTGAAAATAGATTTAGACTCGTGCTTCGTGAGGAGAATATCATATGATATCTATGTCTGGAAAAATGGAAAATGACACTTTTTGTGACATGTTTAGACCAAAGACACATTTTGAGCTCAAACTTTTTCTTTTTCCAGTCAGATTTTGACTTTAAGGCTTTAACATATGTAGGACAAAATTGGTCATTAATCTTTGCTTTGGATCACCATTTACAAATGAGTCTCATAATAGAGGGTATATTCCCAATATTCCGTAACAGGTAATCCATGATATTATTTTAATAATCAATTTAACCAATAACTTGTAAAACGAATAAAATGATCCTAAAGTTTTAAAAGGTACAGTTGAACTCATCCCCTTTAATTGGTAGGACTTCTAACACCAGTGTGCAGGGAAGTGAAGTAAGGTTTAAGGCAGTTTCCTTCTGAGTTAACAGCTTGAAGGTTTGTGAAGTTTTGAATTGTTCTTTGAGAGGCCGAGATCCCAAGTAGCTTAGGGATGTGGTAGGGGATCGACCTCCTTGTGAGTTGTTCTTGCCACTAGCTAAAAACAACCAATGCTTGAAGAGAGCTGAGCTAGTGAGGGTGAAGTTATTACTGTCTAGAATGAAAGATTGCAACCACTTGAGAAGGAAAAGCTGAGATGGGAGTGAGCCGCTGACATAGTTGGAGCTCATATATATTAAGAATCTGTAGGGAAGTCAATTGTTGAGTGATGATGCTTGCAGGAAAAACCCCTCATAAGCCTAGACAGGCCAAAGTTAGGACTTTGATAGTTGATGATAAACATGAATACAGAGCATTTAAAAGGGAATGAGCGGTGAATTGATGTGGCAATGGAGAAGATCCGCCGGGTCTCATGTGAATCCACCAAAAGACTTAAATACAAAACATCTTCAGACATGAGGATATAAGTGTAATTACATAAACAATGGAGGTCCAAGAAGATTTTTTTTCAAAAGTTGAGGACGTTGTAAACTTGATGGTTTACAATTTCACCAATTACATAAACCTCTAAATTTGTTATCCTATTATCTCTAAGGGTGTGTTTGGTTGTTGGGATTAACATAAACCTCTAAATTTTTTATCCTATTATCTCTAAGAGTGTGTTTGGTTGTTGGGATTAGTTAGGATAGGATGAGTTTAATTCCATTTTATCAACTCATTCTCCATTTGGGTGTCCAAAGAATGGGATAAAACTTATCCCTACTCATATTTTAATCCCACTTATACGGAATAAAATTATCCTTCATGAAGTGATGGATAATTTTTTGTGCAATGAGATAAGGTGAAAAAATCAAAGATTTGAACATTTCATTCCTTCACCATTAGAGATCCTTTTCAAAAAGTCTTTCGAATCTCTAAATCGGTGGTGTTTGGAAGTCCTGAGAGTAGCGCATCGGTCCACCACGGTGATGGTCTCGCGAGCAGCAAGGGTGGATGCGAACATAAGAGGGAGCTAATTGTGTCGGTTCGCCGCCACCGGTGGTGGCGATTACATCTGGAGCTGTTGGGTTGCCATCGGACCAACATAGTTAGCTATCTTGGAGGTAGCTCGAACAACAGCATACCGGAAGCAAGGGTTGGAGATGGAGGAGACGGGATTGATTTGAATCTGGGTAAGGTGAATGAGGATTTTGGGAGTTGGATCGGTTGAATGGAGCGGTGGTGGTCTTCTTCGATGGGTGATTC
>JBBYHH010505628.1:0-11088 GCA_038382905.1 Daphne laureola
GATGACATGCTTAGTTGAGAATTATGCAATGATGGAGGAGATTGGATAGAATTCAAACTCTAACTTACTAAGCTAGAATTATCCTCACCATTAATGATCCAATATAATTTCTTCATCTGCACCATTAATGGAAGCCTTAAGTACACCAATTATAGTCTCCTAATACTCTAAATCACTTTTTCAAATAATTTTAGAGTACTTAACAATTTCTCGTGGTTAATTCAATGAACTACTCTCTCAAGCATTTCATCAAACACTTGTTAGGTGTAGGGAATTAGATAGCTCTTCTAATACTTCTACCCCTTCTTAAAGCTCAAGAAAGTGCCACTCATCAAGCATAATCATCAACCAATCATGTTTACATCATCTAGCAAACATACAACTACATAAACAACCAAAAAGATGATGAATTACTCCATATTCATGCTCAATACGTTTTTCACAATTGAGATGAACATAAATGCAAAAAGAGGAGAGTATAGATAGAAATAAGCTTAGGAATTGTGTAGTGATCTTTAATCTTCCATAATACAACTTGAATCCAAGTTAAACCATGAGAGACAAGGAGAAAAATATCCAAAACCCTAGGTACGAGTTTTTAGAGAGAAAAATAACTCCTAATTGCAGAACGGCCGGTTTAGGGTTATGTTTTTCAGAATAAAAGAAAATTGCAATAAAAACAGCAAACTGGGGCCAGGCGATCGCCTGACTTGTGTTCTGGGTCGCCTGGGGTTCGCCTGGACCCCTGTCACTTTTGTTCCTGGGCCCAAGCGATCGTCTGGGTTGTGCTCTGGGTCGCCTGCTGAGTCGCCTGGCCTCGTGCCCATCTTCCTCTTTCGGTTCAGGCGACCGCCTGGACTTGTGCGCCCGGTCGCCTGAACCTCGCCTGAATCTATTTTTCACCATTTTCCTTTCACTTCTTCCAAGTTTGCAATGTGGTCCCCCGCTTACTTTTCCTTGCGTTTTTACCTCAGAATTCCTCCCTTTGGGCTCCCGATATGGAATATCTCCAAAAATACACTTGCGTTCACACTAAATACTAGCAAAATTTCAATAATAGCATGTGTATGGAGGTAAAAACATATCAATAATGCACAATTATCAATGTTTGACGAGGGTAATGTTCTCATGCAACAATTCAGAAGAGCACGTGATATACATCAGGCGTATAACAATGTACCAGTAAAGTTAAGGTTATTGTCCTCACGTTCTAATGATGGAAGAAGGTACAACTTAGCAACATCAAGAGATATAGCCGCACTCAGAGTGGGAATGAATGAAGAAGAAAGTAATAAGTGAGACATTGTTGTGTTCGATAGAGATCATGGTCCATAGAGAATACATGTTCTACATCCGCATTTGATGGCACTTCATTTCCCTGTGCTGTTCCCAAATGGTGTTGATGGGTATCGAGAAGATATTACTCATGCTAATGGTTCCGACAGCGAATCTCGTAATAGAGTTACGATGCGTGAGTTTTATGCATTTCAACTCCAGCATCGTGATTATGTCTATTCAATTATTCAAATGGGAGGTAGGTTATTTTAACAGTATGTAGTGTATGCATACTGTTGTATCCTTGGGGAACGTTTCCTCTATATTAGGAATCATCAGGCTCAGTTTCGTTGTGAAGTGTTATGTGGGTTGCAAGATGCGGTCGTTCGTGGTGATACTGAGGGTTCTCACACTGGAAGACCTTGTATGTTACCATCGTCCTTCACGGGCGGGCCACAGTATATGATGCAGAACTATCAAGATACAATGGCTATATGCAAGCGGTTGGGACATCCTGATTTATTTATAACGATGACATGTAATCCGAAATGGAGCGAAATATTAGAATTCACGAACCTCATTCCAGGACAGAACCCGAAGGATAGACCTGATATTGGTGTACGTGTTTTCGAGATGAAACTATATTCATTGCTGAAAGACATCACAAATGGCGCATTGTTTGGTCAATCCATATGAGGTAATGTATCTAATCCATGGGACGAGGTGTTTATTATTAGTAAATTTCTGAAGTAACAATATAATTATTGACACATTAATGTTTATACAGTAATTGTTACAATAGAATTTCAGAAGAGAGGCCTACCGCACGCACATATTACGCTTTTTCTTCATCCTAAAGATAGGATTAATGAACCTCAGAAGATTGACCATTTTATCTCAGTTGAGCTTCCAAACAAGAACAGGCATCTAGATGCATATGAAGCGGTTGCAAAACATATTATGCACGAACCATGTGGGAATGTTAATCTGAGATGTCCTTGTATAGTTGATAAGAGGTGCTCGAAGCATTATCCACGGACTTTGCATTATCTATAGACGTCGATCAACGAACTATACTGTAAAGAAAAATGGGGCAAAGCTTGATAATGGGTGGATGGTTCCACACAATGTTGATTTGGTCTTGAAGTATGACTGTCATGTATGCGTGAAAAAGACAAAAAAGGACATGTGCATCAAGTACTTGTGCAAATATATGCACAAAGGTGAAGATAGATCAACTGTTTTTATTGAGAGTGGTAACATGAGAGATGGTTCCGGAAACGGATCCAACCAACATGAGGTTGATGAGATTAAGCAGTATATGAGTTGTCGATATATTTCGGCGTTAGAGGAAAATTCGTGCATTTTTTGGTATTTCATCTATCGACATGATCCACCCATTGAACGTTTGACATTTCATCTTTCTAATGAGCAGAGTGTTGTGTTCGATCAGGATTCTGACCTACGTAATGTCGAGTTTCCTCAATACTATGTTTGGAAGAAGCAGATGAAACAATGGACTATGAGGCATTCATTGGACAAAATCGTCACTAAAATGTTTAACATCTGCTAAATAAGTTAATCTTGCTTTTTTATGTTCATTTAGGTGTGGTATGAAAAGAATAAATGTTAACTTAAATGTGATTTGGATTAAAATTGGGGGTTTTGTGCAAGTAGTCTGAAAGGAAGGGGTTCTTCTAGGAATAAAAAAAGAAAAGAAAAGATGGACGGGGGCTTTTATGCAATTTTTGAAAAAATTGGAGGACTGTTGAGTAAAGACAAAATATGATACTCATTCTCCTTAGGTTACTAAAGATAGCACATTTTCATGTCCTATCCCGTATATTTTCAAAAGTTGCATTTATATCACTTATAGTTCAAGTAATCTACTGGACTTAAATGTAACATATGTAAAGTTATGGATCTAAATGGAGAGGCATGATAAAATGAAGGATAAATAGCTAATTCGGCCCTAATTATTGTTGATAAATAGTAAAAAGGGCCTCCTTGCTTAGTATGTTTATATAATAGGGGTCTTTAGATCAGATTTTGTATGATCAATTTTGGGCTGAAACCCTAGATACGAATTTGTGCTTGGAGCTTATGAGTTTTAGCGCTTCAACCTCAATTTTGTGAGGGTTTGAAGGGCTAATTTGTAAAGAAGAAATTTATGGGTGAATTCTAGCATTCTCTTCTTTTACATCTTTTAATAGTGCTATTAATTGTTACCCAGGTCTATTTTTCAGCATTAGTAGAGTATGATTTAGGCTTGTCTTAGTGTGATCATGCTTAGGTTGCTAGTAATCTTTCTCCATGATTGTTCGTGATTGATTTCGGTCTTTCATGCGTTTTCCCACATAATATGCATGTTTGCTGGCCACTTACATTGACATGCCATCTAGGTATTCGATGAAATGTTCGAGAGAGCTTTCATCGACATAGACCCCCGAGACTGATTGGTAGCTTTACTTGGAGCTCGAGAGGGTCTGAGTAAGTGTCTACTGGTGAATAGTTAGGCACTATAAAACCTCAAAGAGATCACCCTTGGACCACGAGAGTGGCTAGGAGGTGAACCCTCTCATTCGAGCGGCGGACCGCAGTGCCAGAGAAGGGAGCGGGACAATAGTAGTAACTCACCTCAATGAATGAAATTGGAGATTGATTGCATGCTTCCTCGCTATTGATGTAATTTATAGGAGTAAATAAGCTTAATTCTGATGTTTTGTAGGAATACGTGATAGTTTGTGATGTGCGAGTAATTCTAGGAGAATGCCTCTCTCATCACTTGGCCATATTCTTCCTCTCTCTATGCTGCCCGCATTGCATTCATGCCTGCTTCGTGCACAAGTAATTTGCTAGAATACTTAAATGCTTGATTCTCTTGGGTTCGATCCCTCATTTTGAGTTACCGTACTACGATAAGACATTGTTAGGGCTCAATATGGTGTTTATAAATGTATTTGTTTGTTAAGTGTTGTAGTTTTACTTTAATTACACCTATCCATGCAAAAACCCACTAACAACAGCGTGAATGAAGCATGTTGCGCGTTCTTGGAACTGATCCATCGTTTTTACCGGGTTGGTGGCGAGGTCTTCTGCGAGCTTAGAGCCCTACTGCAGTCTTTGGATGATGGTTACAACATGCAACTCCTGACTGAGGTCGGGAACCTGGACCATCTCAGCCTGGAACCTCCTCACATAATCCCTTAGAGGCTCATCTTTCTGTTGCCTGATATTAAGAAGATGTCGCGTTGTCTTCGAGGCTGGTCTACAACCGGCAAAGTGGCTTGAAAAAGCCAGAGAGTGGTCTCGAAAGGACTCGAATTGCTACCCTTTTAAGGTAGTGAACCATGAGGAAGCTGCACTAGTGAGAGAAGAGCTAAAAGCCCTAAAGATTGTGGCATCTTCAGCCCTTGCGAGTACCATGGCCGAAGTGTAACGCTGGAGGTGATCCCTAGGGTCCGTGAGGCCTGCATACAGATCAAATCTGGGGCCCCTAAAAAGGGGTGGTAGCTCAGAGGCCAAGATTTCTACAGTGAAAGTTTGGACCCACAGGTAGTCCATGACCGAGAACTAGGCCCGCGGGTCCCCATTGGCTCCATCGACAAAACGATGTTCCATGATGTTGACACGCTTCACGAGGTCATCCAAGATCAGGGCCAGGGACCCCTAGCTAGGTGTTGGGTCCTGCCCCTGAGCATTCAGTCCCCCCGAGGGTTGAGTTCCAATTTATTGAGTCGTCCTCTGGGGGCGTATAAAGGAGAGGTCAGCCCCCGAGCCAACGAAGGGGGTTGCGTCCATGGCTTGTTGGGTGATTTCATCAACGGGCTTAGAGGCAGCAACCATTATTGTTTCGTGGACCGTTTGCACGATGACCCCTAAACGCTTTGGATGATAGCGTCCGTTAACAACTCAGAATTGGTCGCGTTGATCCTACGGATTTGGAATCCAACGTTACCTTGTCGTGTGCCATCGCCTTCCGCCAGCGGTGCGTCCTTGTTCCCATCCCCCAGAACCTGTGTCTGGAGAGGATCGTCTGCCAATGACGGTGTCTGGCTTCCTGGGTTGTTACCTACTTGGGGAGGCTCCTCCCTTCCAGCTCTGCTCCTTGTTATGGGGTTCCTGGGGGCAAGATCTTCTCCGAGACCAGAGGACTCCTCGGCTGAGTGGACAGATGTATCATTGTTGTCCTGATGTTGCCGGTGGTTCTCCTGGTTACAGGGCGCAGCGTTGCATCGGCCACGATTGCCCACTGAGTTCTTCCTAGGTCATGCCATTGAAGCGATTGATGTTCTGGTAAGGTTTTTTCAGGGATAGGCTTCCCACAGATGACGCCAAATTGATATCATCGGCCCGGATTGTGAAGAACCTGCAGCTACACCAAAGAAAGAGATGGATCTGGGGTTGTATGCCCGAGGACCACTCCAACGCTCATGTCAGTGAGGAGATGAAGAAGAGTGGAGCTGCGGGTTTGATCACATTTCGAGGTAAAGAGGAGAGAAGAACGTGCCTGAATAGGTCCTGGAACGCTTCTTTTATAGTGGAGGTTCAGGTAGAATCCGAACTGGAGTGTCTCCTTTGAGATAAGGATAAGACCGACTAGGGTGTCCTTTTCCTATTGAAAATGGAGATTGACCCGTCTTTGTAGGCAAAGTTTCTGGCTCTCTTAACTGGTGATTTTGGGACTTCTTAATTGTCAAAGCCAACCTCTCATTTGGGCCTCTAGGAGATCCGGAGTGCTTTTGAATGTGGTCCAAAAGCTCCTAGGCCTGTTAGGTCTTACTATTGGACCTGTTGGGCCCTATATACCATTTGGCATAATATTTGGCATAATGAAAACGCCCACAGTTAAATCATACAATTTCAGTGTCTGGATTCTGTCTAAACTACTTTAACAGAGACTAATCTACCATTGCCGAAAACCGCATGCTCCACCCACTCGCGAGTATTTTAATGATAATTGACCGTTAATCGATAACCCACAATAACCAGTGGAAGAAGGTTAAGGTTGGCGCCTTGGCAGTAGTTGCCACGGCTGTGTTTCCAAATACCAATATTTTCACTGTGTATCACAACATTTTCCATTCTCATATATGAATTTTTTAAAATTTGAAAAACAAAATTTTTCATTCAATAATAGTTAATTATATATCCAAATATTTATAAAAGAAATCAAGAATGAAAAAATTGGAAAAATTTCCACGACCATAACCTTCCCAACTACTTTTTCTCTCGCAAACACCACCTCCATCTTTCGGAAACTTCAACTTATTTCCTGACCACAGCCCAGACCAGATTTCTACAAGGAGCAGGTCGGAGAGGAAAAATCTTCTCTGCTGTACTGGTAACAACCAATACTTGTTTTGATAATATAATATAATATGTTAATTTTAATTTGAAGTGAATTTGCATCAATTAACATTAATTAATACATAAATTAATGTTAAACATAGTACTAGATATGGAGAGAATCAAAGTCCGGTCGGAGAGAGTTCAGCAGCAGACTGCATCACAGTTTGTAAAATGATTTTCCCCTCCCATTACCCCTTTGTCTATTCTCTAATGCTTTAATTTTTTCCCCAGTATTGATTCATAATGCTTTGTCTTTAGAACATGCCGATGATTAGTGTAAACCAAGGCACAGAAACAGGAAACATAAGCAAAAACTGAAGATCATAGAACCAGCTGATGAACTGAAGCAATCAGTTAATTATTGGTTTTAGTTAAGCTTATTAATCTATCAAACGCAAGAAAATGTAAAACCTAATAGCTCACTCCAAAACTAAGCTCTAACCTTTTCCGTCTCAATTCTTGTTAACAGCAGCCCAACAAAGGAATTCAACATGGAATGCGGCTTGAGACAAGACGACCCCCACTCACCTTTCCTCTTCCTTATTGCTGCGGAAGCGATGCACATTATGATAGAGGAAGCAACTGATAATCAGCTCATCCAAGGCTTCAATTTCAGCAATTCAGGGACAAAAATTTCTCACCTTCAATACGCAGATGATGCAGTCTTTTTCAGCCCCTGGAAAAAATCAAACATGACTAATGTCATTAGGGGTGCTCAAATACTTCGATCAAGTCTCAGGCCTAAAGATCAACTTTTCAAAGAGCAATATCTTCGGAATTGGAATCTCTTCTACCAACATCAAATCAGCTGCTTCATTTATTGGTTGTCAAGCCGGAAATCTGCCTTTCAGCTATTTGGGCCTACCAGTTGGTGCCAACATGAAATTGACCACATCTTGGAAGCCGGTAATAGAAAAATTCAAGTCAAAGCTATCAATCTGGAAATCCAATCTTATTTCTGCTGGAGGTCATCTAACCCTGATAAGCTCGGTTCTAGGAAGCATGCCTTTGTTCTTCTTCTCTTTATTCCACGCCCCTGTAGAGGTAAGCTAAACACTCGAGAGTTTGAGATTAATTTTTTTTTGGGGTTTAAAAAGGGAAAGGAGCGGGATCTACTGGGTAAATTGGGAAACAGTTCTCAGTGACTTTGATCATGGTGGGCTCGGGGTAGGAAGTCTTAAAGAAAAAATCTGGGCTTTAATTTGGAAATGGAGATGAATGTTTCTTTTAGAAAAAAATGGCTCTTTGAGTTCAGGTTATAAGGGAAATCTATGGTGAAAAGGGAAGCTGGGAGGGTGATGACTACAAGAAGATATGAGGAGTGTGGGGTAGAATTCTAAAGACAGGGAAGTTAATTGATGATGCTGGGGTGGACTTCTCCAATTCTTTTAGAAAAATTATAGGAGATGACAAGGACACTTCATTCTAGGAGGACACTTGGGTGAGGGGAAAAATCTCAAAAAACACTTCCCTAGGTTAGCAAAATTAGAAACAGTGGTGGATTGCAAAGTAGCAAATATGGGGTATTGGAGTTCAGAGGGTTGGCTCTGGGAATGGAAATGGAGGAGAAGTCCTAGAGGAAGGGAGCTAGGTGAATTTGAAGAACTAACAAATTTTCTGCAGGTTGTAAAACTAAACAAAGACACAACAGACAGGTGGAGCTGGAATTTGGACAACAACATGAAGTTCTCAATTGCAACCCTTTCAAGAAGCATCGATGAAGCAACCCTCCTTTGCCCGTACTCAAACTACCCGACATCCTGGATCTCATGGTTTCTGAGAAAGCTTAACATCTTCATTTGAAGAGTTGTGCTAGACAGACTTCCAACTCTGATTCAGCTCTCCCGGCGTGGTGTAACTCTCCAAAGTATGGACTGCCCGCGCGGTTGTGGTACACCCGAATCTCTCTCTCACTACCTAGTTGGATGTGCTGCAACATCAAATCTATGATCTTCCGTTCACATGTGGTGCGATCTTGGCCCGTTCTGAGGGGTGGACTATTCAGAGGTTCTCTCAACAACCTCCTCCACAAACCTCTCCAAAAATCATAATGAAGCTTGGCTTGCAATCAGAATCGTAACGACATGGTGCATTTGGCATGATAGAAACTTTATGGCTTTCAACCCGCAACATTCACTGCAGAAAAATACACTCTCCTTCTCCTCAATCCAATTTCTATCTTTCCTTTGGATATCAAACAAGTAGACAAATTTCACTGCAAATTGGTCCGATTGGTTAATCAATCCATTAGGATCAATTGCAAATTTGTAACTCCTCTGCTGCTATTTTTCTGCCCTTGTAATTCTGCTACTTTGGTCTCTCAGCTCTCCAACTTGTAGAGCTGAGTAGATCTTTCTTCTTAATATATCTTTGGATGCCATTTAAAAAAACAAAATCCTCTCTGCCAAAACACTTGATATTATTTTGTATTGACATCCGACTAGACTGATTGGTCAGAAATCCTTGAAGGTCAGAGGGTCCGGGGTCTTGGTGATCAAAGTGAGAAAATTTGCGTTGCAACCCTTACCGATAATTCTGGATTTCTCAAATTCATGCACAAAGTTCATGATATCATCTTTCATCGACTCCCAATTGTTCTTTAAGAACCGAAATGAGAAATAGTCGACCCCTAGGGCCTTGGATCCGTAACTCCACATGGCTTGTTTTACCTCGTTCTCTGATATTGGTGCTTCCAAAAACTGATTCTGTTCATCACCGATTCTCTTGAAATTTTGACTGTTGAATTTAGAAAGGGTGTGGTTTGGCTCTTTGAAGATATTCTGGTAGTACTCAACAACCGCCTTCTTCAACTTACTTGGTTCCTCTAACCAGCAACCATTAACAAGCAATCCCTTTATATCATTCTTTTTGCATCTTGACATGATAATTTCGTGAAAATATTTAGAGTTCTCGTCACCCTTAGTCGCCCATTTGATATTCTCTTTTTGTCTCAATTATGTAGATTTCAGTCTTTCTGTCTTAAAGAAAAATGTTCTCGCTTCTTGCCACAATGGCCTTTGATTTTCCTCTAGCTCTCTTTCTTCATCCATTATCTCAAATCTTCTCATTTTTGATTGAAACTCAGCTACTATATTATCTAGTGAATCTTTGGATTTTTGCCACTATTTTAAGCCTTGTTTTAATTTCTTCAATTTCTCCTTCAACACAAAGCCTGGAGCCCCAGAGATATGAATATCCGCCCATACTTTAGCTACTGTATCTTTATATGTTTCGTCCTCCATCCAGAAATCAAAGAAACGAAATGGCATAGGTTCATAATTAACAGTTTATGATCTCAATACAATCGACAATGATCCGCAAACGTGCAGTCAAGAGCCACCACAGAAAGAAGTTTCCATTCTTCCTTGAATTTACAGTTGAATAGAAATCGGTCCAGTTTACTTAATTTAGACCCATCTGAGTTGATCCAAGTAAACTTTCTCCTGCCTATATTCAAATCAATCAAAGCATTAGTGTAGATAAAGCAATTGAAATCGTTGGCCATACCTTGTCTAAAGTGGGATCCCTTCCTCTCCGAAGCATTCCTTACAACATTGAAATCCCCCATTATGCTAATAGCACCCTCAAAGTCACTAATTATCTCGGTTAATTTGTCCCAGAGTATATATTTTTGTGCTATGTCGTGGGGGCCATATATGTTCATAATTAGGAATTCTGGAGTATGTTCCAATCAATTGCCTTTCATGCAAATGAAGCCTTCACCACAAATGGTCTCGCGTACGGTAAATATTTCTTGATTCCACGCTAGAATTACACCACCCGATCTTCCATCTGCATTTAAATATAGAAAACCGCATTGACTGTGTTGCCAAATTCGGTCTATCATTGATTCCCCACCATCTTGTGCAACTGTTTCCTATAGTACAAGGAAATCTAATTTTTCCTTTGCAATTAAATCCTTTAGAGAACTAATCTTATGATCCTTCCACAACCCTCTAATATTTAGGGAGACAATCTTCATGATTGACCATTCAAAACACCATAATCCACTTGAGCATCAAAATCGAAACCCACCATCTTTCCAACTTCAACTAACCTGCTAGAGCCTTCGCTTATGTTCTCTGAATTCTGGGGAGCAATATCGAGACCATCCAAGAATCCTTGAGCCATAGATTGTTGAGTGTCTGACCCTTCTCGATCAGACATAGGCATTGGTTGGTTCAACACACTATTGATGATGGGTCGCTGGCATCCTAAATACGAGCAATTCTTTTAGTTTTACAACTCGATGCCCATGCTCATCTTCTGCACAATTCCTCCACGTTCGCTAACCAACTTGTTGAGATGAGTTTATTTCAGACCTCTCTAATCTGTGGTAGTATATAATCTAAGGTAGTTGAGGTAGTGATTTTTTTTTTTTTACAATTTAACCCTTAATCTTTAATAAATTCTACAATTTAACCCCATAACCCCATAATTTTTACAAAGTTCATCAGATTT
>JBBYHH010505739.1:0-11087 GCA_038382905.1 Daphne laureola
TCCTTCTTCTACATCACATGTGTCACAGATCTCGATGAACTGGTCAATATGCTCATGCGGATTTTCATGATACTTTCTGCAAAATGGCCTCTGCCCCACCATAGTATAGATGTGATGAGGAATCTTGAACCTCCTTGTCGGTACTGCTTCAGGTCGGATTAGTCGACGATCACCATTCCAGCATGCAACTCTCAGTAAATCACCGATCAGTGGCTCCGGTACAGCTTGATTCTGTTGATTAACATCAGGAATGTTGTTATCAACCTCTTCTTCTTGCGCGCCATTCTTATTCCTGGCTTGATTTTTATTTCTCTCCATGTTCAATGATTTATTTGAAGAACTAGTCTCACTAGAAGTTTCCTGTGTAGCCTTTTGCTTTCTACGCAGTTCCTTCAAAGTTCTTTCTATCTCGCGGTTTAAGCCAATATGATCTACCTGTGAGCTTTGGGTCATAAATCAGAGAGAAAACACTAATCAAATTCTCCTTGTGCAAATAAAAAGAATAATTAAAAGTAATTAACTGAATTATCAATAATTATAAAAATAACTCCCTGGCAACCGCACCAGATTGCTAAGTGTCAAAAATTGAACAAACAAATAATATTTATATTTCCCAACTCTTTCTCAAGTGTAAGGTTGCAGATGTAGTACGGTGAGTGAGATCGAACCCAAGAGAATTGATTATGATTAATGACAAGAAGCTAAAAGCAGTATTTTTCGTATTTTTATATGTTTGAACAAACAGAATACGATGGAATATTTGAGACACAAGAATATCAATAGACGCAGGTAACCTGAAGAAAAACAAAAACAAACTAGAACAGTATGCGAAGGACTGAATGCTTTTGTGAATTTTAATGATTAAAAAGCCCATTTGGTTATTCGGGGCTAATGATTACTAAGTGATATGCTTGGTTGAAAATCATGTATTGATAGAGGAGATGTAGTGAATTCAAACCCTGCGGGCTAGGCTAGGATCATCCTTCCCATTAACGACCAAACGTGATATCTCCGTTTGGCATCATTAACGAGAGCTTTAGGGTTACCCAAGTAAAACCTCCTAATAAGTAGGACACCTTCTCAGGTAATCGCAGGGTTATCTAACAGTTCCCCGTGGTCAGCTCAACGAAGTCCTCTCTTGAGGCACTCCGTCAAACCAGGGTAGGTGAAGGGAGTTAGTTAGCTACTCTAACTTCCTATCCCTTCTTGAAGCTCAAGAAACGTTACTAATCATCCATAGTCAATAACCAATCATGGATTCATCACCTAGCAAACATGCAACTACCCAAACAACCAAAGAGAATAAAAAGACTACTCCTTATTCATGTTTGACAAACATTCAATAATTAGGGTAAGCATAATTGTAAAAGAAAAGAGTAGAAGGTAAAAACTGTTTTAGAATTGCACAGAAATCCCCAGTTGATCGATCCTGGAATCCAGTTTGGAGCAACGAATAATGCGTAGAAAAGTGTCAGAAACCCTAGATGAGAGCTCTCTAGAGAGAGAATTCACAAAACCCTACTAGAATGGAAAAACTTATGTTTTTGGAACTAATTCCCGTGTAATTAAACAACTGAGAATTTTTTAGTCGGCGTTCCAGGCGATCGCTTGGGCTTTGCTTCCATCGCCTGCGCGGTCGCCTGACTCTCTGTCACTTTGCGAATTCGGGGTCAGGTGATCGCCTAACTCTTCGCCCTCTCGCCTGCGCGGTCGCCTGACTCTCTGCCTTTTTCATTCTTCTGCCCAGGCGATCGCCTGCAACTTGGACGGCTCGCCTGGCGGGTCGCCTGACGTTCTGTTGATTTTGTGATTTCGAGCTCAGGCGATCGCGTGAGGCTCGTTTTCCTCATTTTTGCTCCTTTTCTCCCCGGACTTCTCCCATGTTTGCACTTGGGTCCCCAGCTTTGCTTTTCCTCGCATTTCTTCACCAGATTTCTCCATTTTCCCCCCGAGCATGGATTTCGTGAAAAACAAACTTGCGCCCACACTAAGTACTAACAAACACCTAATAAAAGCACGTGTATGGAGGGAAAAATGTATAAATATATGTCAATCATCACCTGGTCCTGTAAATTCTTATCTTATGCTGGTAGATTGCAGTTAATTAAAGCAGTGGCTTTTAGTGTACAAAGATATTGGTCAGCTACCTTTTTTATCCCTAAAGCAGCAAGGAGGGTTGGGAGTGTATGGCCTAGTAGCCTGGAATCTGGTCTTCCAAGCCAAGAAGATTTGGCATTTGACAATGGATAAAATGAGTTTATGGATTAAGCGGGTGCATGTTTTCTACATAAAGGGTGCTAACTTTTGGACTATGAGAAAACCTCTGGATATTTCTGCTGTTGTTGGTGCTTTGTTTAAGAGCATATCTTTATTGCAGGATGTCTTCAAATTGCGCAAGATAGAAATGCAATCTGCTTTTTCCATGAAAGCAGTCTATATGGAGGTGGTGGAGAACTTTGACACTGTTAGTTGGAAAAGGTTGGTTTGGGGCTCGAGACATTGCCCTAAGACTTCAATCATATTTTGGTGGCCAAATAACTATTTGGTACCCTGAACTATTACTTCTGTGCAATTAAGGGTCTAGACTAAAAGTGGAGCAAATAGGGGCTCCAACCATTACTTTTGGACAAAGAAGGGCCTTGACCCTATTGACTTGTCCCCATTGACGTGCCTTTACGTCGGGGTCAAGGCTCTTCTTTGCACATAAGTAATAGTTCGAGGCCCTCCTTGCTCCATTTTTAATCCAGACCCTTAGTTGCCCCTTGAGTAATAGTTCAGGGTACCAAATAACTATTTGCTCTATTTTGGTTATGCTCTATGAATGGCTTAAACACTTCTGATAATGTGGCTTTATGGAAAGAAGGGGTGGATTTGACATGTGTGTTATGCTCGGATTCCTCAGAAGATTGTAAGCATCTATTTTTCCAGTGTGGCTTCTCTGAAATAGTTTTGGTAGAGGGTTTAAAGGTGGTTAAGCTTGTGCACCCTCCTCTTGTGTGGGATCAGCTCTGTCCATGGATGATCCGTGTAGCCAGAGGGAAATCCATTAAAGCTAGCTTGAGGAGAAGTATGTTTGCAGCTCTGGTTTACATGGTTTGGCAGGAGAGGAATGTTAGAAGGTTTCAGAGATGTTTTTGAGATGTGCACCAGGTTAGAGATGAGGATGTTCGGTTAGTGTAGGGGAGGAATAAGATTATATTGGCAGAGATGTTCTAATCTTATAATTGTTGCTAGTGCCAATGAGGAGGGAACCATCAGTTATATCAACAGTGGAAAGCAGTCTGGCTTGGTACAGGGGAGGGATCTCCATTTATAGCACATAGAATTTTATAGCACTTAGTTCTATAGCGTACAGATAGTCTTATAGCTGTTCTTGACTTTTTTAGGAGAGGTTTTACTCTTTTTCATGTAGGCCCCCTCTACTCTTGAATGTAAGTGTCGTTTAGCTTTGAATCAATGAAATTACAGGGCGATGTGCTCCCCCCTTTTCTAAAAAGAAAAAGAAAAAGATGAAAAAAAATGGGAACTCTTAGAGAGTGAAACTTTCTTGGTTACATCAGAAGTTGCTGAACCAAGCAACATCAAAGAAGCTCTTCAAGGTCCACATAAAGATGAATGGCTAAAAGAAATGCATGAGGAATTGAACTTAATGCATAAGAATGGTGTATGGGAGTTGTCAGATCTTCCTCCTGGAAGAAAGGCCATTGGAAATAAGTGGCTGCTTAAGATTAAGCAGGACTCTGATGGAAGTATCGAGAGATACAAGGCACAACTGGTGTTGATTTCAAGGATACCGTCTCAGAGGAGTTGGGAGTATCTTGATAGCTAAGTGTAGCTCAAAGTTAGCTCACTACAACTAAAAGTAGTTGTGGTTAGGTCCTACCAGCTCAAATTAGTTAAAGGTAACTAACCTCAGCTCATTTGTCTAGTCTTGAAAGAGAAAGAACCATTAGGGCGTCTTTTATCAAAATAGGGGTATTTTGATAAAAGTGCACTATTGAGATTAAAGGAGCTCAATTATGTGTCATGGAAATATTTGAAACTACTTTGTGTAATTCCAACCTCATTTAGTTGTAACAATCACTTTTGGCACCTTTTATCAGAGTATGGGTATTTTGGTAAAAATTGTGCATTTATGGTACAAGGTGTATGCACCTTGCACCATGATATAATGCTCTTAATGGTTACATATGTGTATGGCGCCATTATGGAGAGAAGTTTGAAGGATTAATATCCATTAATCATATTTAAAGTGAAATGTTATAAAGAGTTATGAAGGTAACAAATGCACATTAAGACAAATTAAAGGTGCCTTAATGTGTGTAATTACAACTTTTACAACCATCTCCATCTATAAATAGATGAGAGGGCCAGCCATTTGTGGTTACCCTTGAACACATTATTCTTCATCTTGCCCTTCAATTCTTCTCTCTAATTGGTGGCTGAATTCTTGCAAGTTGTTGGAGCATTAAGGGTGGAACTTCTTGTGCCTTTCAACACAATCAAGCTTCAATGAGAGAACATAAAATCTGCCATCTCCTCTTCCTATCTTGGTTTTCATATTCAACCTTCAATCTTTAAGGAAGGAGCATACGTAAGCAAGGAGCAAGGATTAAAAGTCATTAAGCAGTTTTTCCATTGGTGCACGGTAAATCTGCCCCTTTTAGTATCATCTTTAGGTCCTCTTCATCTTCCTCTTTCTTGCTGGATTAGATAGTTTCATCGCATGAGTTTATGAACAATACATCATGCTTGTTGTGATATAAATTTCCTTATATGTTGATTAAAATTGAGCATTACATTTGTTTGTGAAAGATCTACATGAAAAGCATGTTTAAGGGACCTCTAAATTCTTCACTTCAGACCATCCCTTGGCAGCATTGTCCTCTTCTCTTTCTCTCCCTCCCAACCAAAATTAATAGGCTTTCTTTTAGAGCATTGTGGGTGGATAAATATTAAGGTTATTCACCTTAATTACACCTTAATCCATACCTTTAAGTCTGCCCCTCTTGGTGAAGAAGAAAATGTGCCTTGGAGCTTACGTTTTAAGAATTAAGGATCTTGAGTCCTTTAGCTATTGTACTGGTGTAAGGTACGCCCTTTATCCCTTCCTTGACATGCCTATTATATGCTTTAACCATGCTTATATGATATCTAAGAAGGGCATGATTTAAAGAGGAGACATCATGCTATATCCAATTATATTCTATGCATATGTTCATGTTTTGTACATGATGAGTGAATATGAATGAGCATGTAAAAGACATGCAAATGAAATGATAACATATATGTATCTTATAGGAGATTCAAAATCAACACTATAATTAACAGGACATTTCTCACTCGTAGAAAGCAAATCAATCAACTCCATGTGGTCTAAGCTCAATCGGATCCCTCTCGGGCATTCAATCGAACAAGATTTTGCGGTGTGTGTAAGTGGCCAGAAAAGAACACTCCCTAGCATGAAAACAACCTTAGGAATCGATATCTAGATCATCAACAAGTATGAAAACATATATCTTGAACCCTAAGCAAGCAAACCTAAGACGTAGGCTTTTTACCCACACCTGCAATTGATGAGATTAGAGAAGATAACTAGCAGTATTACTAAAAAGAAGAGTGAAAGAGGAACAAAGGAAGGAATCTCCCTTTTATTTAATCATCCACAAGTTTCCCCTTCAACCTCTCATGAATTTGAGGTTGAAGAGGCTAAAAACCCTATTAGAGATAAATAATAACACCTTCAATTCCCAAGTTCCACTGAAAATTTGTAAGTCTCTCATCTTTTCTCTAAAACTTACCCTAACTAGCCTATTAATACTAAATTAAGGTCCCAAAGTGTCTCTAGACATGTTAGACAACATTGGGTTGTTAAATAAGGGTCTAATGGTCCTAAATATGTGTTACAAATGGGCTGAAAGTGATAAAATCATGAAAATGGCACCGTGTTCACTCTAGTAGCTGCATAGTTAGGCGCACAAAGATGCAAAAGTACATACATAACATTTTGATCATCAACTCTAGGATCAGCTTGGACACTTTGAGTTGAAATAGCTCTCCAGGATGTTATAGACCTTAATGATCTGAATTAGATCTTTTTGGAAAGATCATTTCTGAACTTCAATTTAGCATTTTGAATAGTCTAATTTAAAGTTCGGATGTGGGAGATATAGTCGTTTGAAGGTGTTGATGCCTTCTGTACATTACAAGCACACAAGTAGATGCATGTTGAGTGTGTAAACACTCACATATTTTCGCAGTGTTTAAGGTCATAAAATCATCATTTCTATATACTTTTATTGGTAAAAACACACTTTATTCATTATTTCCAAAGTTTTGTACGTGCGACCATGCAGAGGTGAAAATGAGCTCAATACATATCATTTGATGGCCCGAGGTGGAAAATACATTTTTGTGGGTCAACATACGAAAGTCCCAGGTCAAATGAAGCAGTTCAAGTCAAAGTTATTGCTGGAGGGATCCAATTGCACCAAGAAGAAAAGTGAAGGGCAAAATTGCAAGAGGGTGCAATTTGGACAGCTGGCGAATGTTAAAGGTGCCAGTTTTCCACCATTAAATGATGCCCTTAACAAGGACCAATGTAACTAGGCGACACCACTTGGTCGCAGCATTTCCAGAAGGTGGTGCCATATTTAGTTACTGGTACACACAACTGCACTCTGGGTCTTCTCTTCTCCAGCTTGCACTCACAGGTTTCCTAAGATTATTTTAATGTTATCTCATTTGTATCACCTTTTTAGGCTAAAGTTTCCCCTCCAAACCATGTTTTTATTCATTTTATGTTAGAGGAAACTTAGGGCATTAGTTTTAGTATATACAGGTCACTTAGGATCATATTTTAATAACTAGATTTTGGGTATAAACCCTGGCTAAGAAATTTATCTTGTTCTTCCTTTTCAAGCTTAGGGTTTAAGCCCTTCAATGTCAATTTCATGAGGGTTTAAATGGGAAAGTTGTGGAGCATCAATCTATGGGTGAATTCTAGCATTTATCTTCTCTATTTCATCTTTATAGTTGCTATGAAATGCTATCCATGTTCATTTACAGCTTTGATAGAGTTTAGAGATGCCATGTCTTAGCCATTTCTTAGCTTAGGGGTCAAGTAACTTGTTTCCATGTATTTACTTGCTTTGATTTCAATTTCTATGCACGATTTTCATCATAGTATGCATGCTTGGTCGCTACTTGCATTTGCATATCACTAAGGTGTTCAATCAAATGCTCGAGAAGGTTTTCATTGGCGTAGACCCCCGAGATTGATTAGTAGGTGTACTTGGAGTTTGAGAGGACCTAAAGAAACCTATCGATGGCATACGTTAGAAGTTGTAAAGCCTCATAAAGTTTTGCCTAGATGCTAATGTCAAAAATTGAAGGAAAATAATATTTATAAGCCCGACTCTCCCTCAAGTGTAAGGTTGCAATTGTACTATGGTGAGTGGGATCGAACCCAAGGGAATTGATGATAGTTAAAGATAAACAGTTAAACACAATCTTTTTGGTATTTTTTATGTTTTAGAACATTCAGGGTATAATGGAGTTGTGAATAGACCGTAACCCAATTATGCTAACAGTAACAAGTAACTAAATGAAATTCTGAAATCAAACTATAATTGAATGCAATAAAATTGAACGTTTTTGTTTAATTCAATGATAAAGGTCCCCTTAGTTGTTTAGGGATGATGATTACTAAGTGATATGCCTGTTTCAAAATCATGTAGTGATAGAGGAGATGGATAATGTTCAAACCCTAACTTACTAGGCTGGAGTTATCCTTTCTATTATTGACCAAACGAGAGTTCTTCGTTTTCATAAATAATAGAAGTCTTAGGGTTGCCCAAGTGAAACCTCCTAATACCCTAAATTAGCATTTCAGAATAATTCAAGGATATCTAACAGTTCCGCGTGATCAGTTCAACGAAATCCTCTCTCAAGGCACTTCGTCAACCTAGGTAGGTGTAGGAAACTAGATAGCGACTCTAACTTCCTATCCCTTCTTAAAGCTCAAGAAACATTACTATACATGTATAATCAACAACCATTCATATTTGCATCATGTAGCAATCATGCATCTACCTAAACAACCAAAGAGATAAAGAAACTACTCCCTATTCATGCTCAACAATTCTTCAACAATTAGGGTAAACATAACTTGCAAAAGAAAAGAGTAGAGAATAAAAACTGTTTAGAATTATGGTGCAATCTCCAACCGAGCAATCTTGAAATCTGAGTTGGAGCAACGAAGAACGAGTAGAAAAGATATCCAAACCCTAGGTAAGAGTTTTCTAGGAAGAAAAATTGCAAGAACAGATTAGAAGTGTGTTTGGGTCTAATTTTTGGGTAATTTAAACAGTCTAGAATTTCTAGGTCGGCGGCCAGGTGATCGCCTGCGCTGTGCGTTCGCTCGCCTGACGCTCGCCTGTCTTCCTGTCCTTTTTGTTCTTTTATGCCGGGCGATCGCCTGGGCTGTGTCACTTGGTCGCCTGTGCGTCGCCCGGGCTCCTGCCACTTTCCACTCTCTCAGGGTCAGGCGATCGCCTGTCTGATGCGTCTGTTCGCCGGGTGCTCGCCTGACTCCCTGCCAGTTTGTGCTCTTGAGGTCAGGCGCTCACCTGACTATTTGTCCGGTCGCCTGATGCTCGCCTGACTCCCTTTTCTCTCTTTTCTCCTCAAGCTTTTCACATGTTTGCATTAGAACCCCCTGCTTTGCTTTTCCGTATGTTTCTCCGCCAGATTTCTCCCTTTTACCCACGAATATGGATTTCCTGAAAAATAAGCTTGCGCCCACACTAAGTACTAACAAACATTTAATAAAAACATGTGTATGGAGGGAAAAACATATGAATATGTGACAATTATCACACCCCCAAACTTAAATATTTACTAGTCCGTAGCAAATACACTACCTACATGTAATTTAAAACTAACCAAATAATCAAAAGCTACTAATGCTTACTGAAGTCAACTAGCACCCAGAACCACACATTTCCAAACATATAAATCACCATACAAGTTTTAAGAGTTTGTGTTCAAACCAGTAAACAGAGGATTGCTCCCTAAGTGTTTCACTCTCTGAAGTGGATGTGCACGTGTGTATAGTGATCTTACCATGTATCTTCAATCCATATGCTTGCAAGCGAACCAAAACTCCTCTATTCATTCTTCCTGAAGGAATAAATTACATGTCTTACCAGTCGAGTGATCTTTCATTCAGGTTATAATGAGGCCTAGCTCGGTGAGGACGGACATCTGTTGAAGGCTTTATTTAAGGCGGAGCTTATATGAAACAACCTGAGTATTACAACTTATCGGGCACTGAAGATAATCAATCATTACAACTCATACCCACTTAACTTGCATCTTTTACAAGCCTAACACTTTTTTTTCACTAATTGCACATTTTCAACCTTTATGACAATTCTGGACTAACAATTAATTATAATGCCTTTTTTTTATTTTATTTTCATTTTTTCTTTTCTTTTTCACTTTAGGCATACAATTTTCCAGAACTTTCATATCACTTATTTAGCACAACAATTAAAATTCCCCCCAACTTAGATTTTGAACATACCACAGAAAATTCCACACCTATGCCCAGAATAACATATTCAAGCAGTTTCATGGACGAAAGGTGATATCAAAGAATTGAATAGCTTAAAATGTGGTTAATGAAAGAATCCGACTTAAGGCTCAAAGAGGTTATGTAATGGAAATAACGAACAGGTTGGCTATTTAGATAACATGCTCATCCTAATTTGCCACTGTCTTCCCAGCTCAACATACAATACATGCAGATTTATAACGGTTACAAGCAAGCAAGTTCTAGCTCTGACATTTAGAAAGATACTCTGATGAAAGAATAAATCACACAATTTATGTAATATTAAGCTCAATTTATCACAGGTAGAATCTTCATTCAAAGTTTTGAACACAATTTCCTACTACTTGTATGATCAAGAATATGCATATCAATGGAGGTTCCAGGCTAAAAATCAACTTACTGAAGCATTGCGATTCCTAAAAAGGCAACCTAGACACTAATGCAACTAAAACATCAAATATTTTTTATTGGTTTTGTTTTTCTCTTCTGTTTTTTTCTTTTTTATAATGAATAACTGGAAAAAAAAATTGCAACTACTGAGGCGCAAGTAAATATTAATCATAAGGTAATCATTCTCACTATCTCTACCAGACATCAACAGAATATGCAAAGCATGAATACCCCCCCAAACTTAAAATTCACATTGTCCGCAATGGAAAAAGTAAAAAGGTAGGTGAGAGAAAGTGAGTCATACCTGAGGGCCAAGTTAGGCCCCCTCAAGAATCCATGTCATCACCACCAGTGGCGGGACCAGTGGCGGGGTCAAAGAAGGAAGAAGCGGACACTCCTGACAGACGTGTGTCGATGTAGGCCATGACATCATATGTACACTGGCGATTAGCCGCATCCGCATCGAGTCATGCCTGAAGAATCTGGAGTGCTTCGCGATCCTCATCCAAACGGGTATGGAGCGCCTCCTGTGCCACTTCATCCTCATCCAGATGGCAGGAGATCTTCTTTATCGAGTTGGCCACCAGTCCCAACAATCTGGTGACCGGCTTGGCCTCCCCCCTCCCAGATGGTCGATGCAGGTACTCATCAGCCTGCTCGACCGACATGCGAGCCACATCCTCAGGTGTAGGCTCGTCTTCAGGTGCGGGTTGCTCTGGCTCGACTGGGGGTACCGATGCTGGAGCTCGGGCCACTGCAGCGAGGTGCTGAACTTTTATGGGATGCTCGTTTGAGGTGACACACTCTGCATCATCCAATGGAACAATGGCAGCTCGCATAAGCTGGGTAAGAAGTTGTGGAAAGATCCTGTTCCGATTTGGAGTGTCGGTGACAATGCATATTACATTGAAGATCAAATAAGGGATGTTAATGTTGATAAAATTGGATTCATCTTGATCTCTTTATACGTCATATGCATGCGGATTAAATCATATAAACACTAAGATTCATAGCACGATGACTTTGTATAATCATGCTCATTCATATCCGTGAAGAAGAAAAGAGGAGAAGAAGAGAC
>JBBYHH010505850.1:0-11087 GCA_038382905.1 Daphne laureola
ATGTGATATTAGGATTGTATTTATATATATTGTTAGTACATTGCACGCTAACCCTCTTATGCAGGGATTTTCAAAAGCAAACCGTCACCCTTACCTATCCCCTTACTGAGTACCTATCGAGGACTCACCCCCATTACATTAATATTTTTCAAGAGACATTGGTAAACGACCCGCAGAATAGATCCCCTGGTCATAATGAGATCTAGATACCGGAGGTATGTTAATACTGATTGACAGTGGTTCATGATTTGATTTGGGGGTAGTCTTGATTGAGATGTTATAGTGGTAATTGAATACTGAGTGAGCATGATTATGTTTGACTAACGGTTTAACTTTTCTAGTTGTGTTTAGCAGCAGCAGCAGTATCTTGTGTGATCGACGGAGTCTTGTCGACCTGATCACGCAAGCATAGTAAGTATATTTCTTATGGCTTAACTCGGGCTCTGTAGATGTAGCATGCATATGTAGTTAGATAGCATTATCCTTGTTTCTATAATGGTTTGTATATATTTACTTTATCGGTGAGTACTTGTCCAGTGAAATGGGCATGACTCCTTTTTGGTGCATCTGGTGTTGAGCGGAGCTCAACTATATATATGCTGTAATATCGCATGATTTTCTGTAAAACTGCTAACTTTTTTCGGGTGCAGGTTTAGGATGTAATTAGAAAGTCGTAAAAACTTATAATGTGCTAATAAATTAGAACTAAGCAACGAAGTTCAGTCAACTAAGTAGAAAAAACAAAATTAGGACCGGGTTTTGGGTCCGCAAAACTTTAAGTAAGTTAAGTATCGACGTCGCCTCCACCACCCGCCAAATGTTTTCCGATCACGCTTCCACCTTACACGATTGGGGTTGGGAGGTGGTGGTTACATGGAGGGCCTCTCAGCTATGACAATAACCAAAGAGACATGCATAGAATGCCTAAAAAGAAAACAACACAGAAGTTCAATCCCTAAGAATAGTTCCTATCGGGCTGAACAAAAACTTGAACTCATACATTACGATATTTATGGTCCTATCTCTCCTCAGACAACTGGAGGTAAGATACATATCATATGTCTCATAGATGATTACAGCACAAAAGGCTGGAGCTATTTACTCACTGAGAAATCTGAAGCCTTTGGCTTCTTTAAAAGATTTAAAGCCATTATTGAGAAAGAAACATGCGTACCTTTAAAGTTCATAAGAACAGATCGAGGAGGAGAATTTAACTAAGAAGAATTTAATACCTATTGTGCACAAGCTGGGATCAAGAGACAACTTACTACTGCCTACACACCCGAACAAAATGGGGTGGCAGAGAGAAAGAACATAATTGTTCTTAACATGGTAAGGTCCATCCTAGTAGATAAAAGTCTACCTAAAATGATGTGGGGAGAAGCAGTTCAATGGATATTTTATGTTCTAAATAAAAGCCCTACAATAGCTTTAAAGAACAAGACCCCTCAAGAAGCATGAAATGGCTACAAACCCTCTGTAAGACACTTTAGAGTATTTGGTTGCCTTGCCCACACACATATTCCTGATGTAAGGAGAACCAAGCTAGATGACAAGAGCAGTGCATGCATTCTCATTGGAGTTAGTAAAGAATCAAAAGGGTACAAATTGTATGATCCTGTGAAGAAAAGAATCTTGGTGAGCAGAGATGTTATTTTTTAAGAAGAAAAGAAGTGGGATTGGGAAAGTACTTATGACAAAAAAATCAGTATGGAGTTGGAATGGGGAGAAAAAGCTATGGAGGAAGAAATTTATGATATAAATGAAGAACCACATGTTGAACCACCTGCTGCAGCACCAGAAGAACTAGAAGAAGGCCATATTGAAAACAACAACAATGAAGAAGATCCTGAGCCTAGTAACAGGGAAGGAAGGTTGAGAAAATACCCTATGTGGATGAATGATTATGTAGCAGGAATAAGTATTGAAGAAGACCTGCACACACCTGATACAATGATAAATTACAATGTTAATGAGTTGGCTCTTATGTCATTAACTGATGATCCTCTAAGCTATGAAGATGTAGCAGCAATCCCAGAATGGCAGAAAGCAATGGATCAAGAAATTGACTCTATACAGAAGAATCAAACATGGACTTTGTGTGCTTTACCAGAGGAAGCAAAAGTAATTGGTGTCAAATGGATATATAAGACAAAGTATAATGAGCAAGGGGGGATTGAGAAGCTTAAAGCACGCCTAGTTGCTAAAGGCTATACACAACAACATGGAATTGACTATAATGAGGTGTTTGCACATGTTGCAAGACTTGATACAGTCAGGATGATCTTGGCTAATGTTGCAAGAAAAGGATGGACAGCACATCAGTTAGATGTAAAGTCTGCATTCCTTCATGGAGAAATTTTAGAAGATATCTATGTACAGTAGCCAAGGGGGTATGAAGTCAAGGGGTTTGAGAAGCATTTTTACAAGCTACATAATGCCTTATATGGTCTTAAACAGGCTCCAAGGGAATGGTACATCAGAATTGAAGGGCACTTTGTAAGGGAAGGCTTCTAGAGGTGTGAAAGTGAGCAAACATTATTCACCAAAAGAAATAGTCAAGGTAATCTCCTATTAGTAAGCCTATATGTTGATGATTTGATATACACTGGAGACAATGAACAAATGATGAAGGATTTTAAGGATTCCATGGAGAAGGAATTTGATATGACAGACTTAGGGCGAATGAGGTACTTTCTAGGGATTGAAGTAACTCAGGATACAAAAGGAATTTCTATTTTCCAGAAGAAGTATGCTCTGGACCTACTAAGAAGGTTTAGGATGAGTGAATGCAACCTTGTTCAAACTCTAATTGTTCCTGGAACACATGTGGATAAAGATGAGGAAGGCACAAAGGTGGATGAAACACATTTTTAATAGTTGGTGGGCAGCCTTATGTACTTGAAAGCAACAAGGCCAGACATAATGTATTATGTATGTCTACTTAGAAGATGCATGTCCTCTCCTACAGAGTTACACCTTCAACTAGCAAAGAGGATCCTGAGATACATAAAAGGGACTGCTGAGTTTGGCATCCAGTACAGAGGAGGAGAAGAAGATGGTTTTATGGTCTTCTCAGATTCTGATTATGCAGGGGACTTCAATGATAAAAAAAGCACTAGTGTCTATGTTCTCATGCTTGGATCAGGAGCTGTTTGCTGGAGTTCTAAGAAGCAACTTATAGTGACATTATCAACAACAAAAGCTGAATTTATAGCACCAGCCACTTGTGCTTGTCAGGTCATTTGGGTAAAAAGAGTTCTAAAATTTTTAGGAGAAAAAGAGATTGGATGTGTCAATATTATGTGTGATAATAGGCGCTCTACATTAAAGCTGTTCAAAAATCCAGTTTACGTGGAAGGAGTAAGCACATTGATGTGTGTTATCACTTCCTTAGAGATTTGACAAAGGAAGGTGAGATAGAATTGAAATTCTATAGAAGTGAAGAACAGGTTGAAGATATGCTGACTAAACCATTGAAGGCTGAAGATTTCTTGAAGATGAGAACCTTAATGGGTGTCAAGCTCCTTGATAGGTAAACTAACATTAAAGTACTTGTTAGTTTAATGGAAGAAAATGTTAGGTTGATAGTTTAGTTGTGATTACTTGTCCAACAAGTAAAGTTTCAACTGCAAGTTCTTAAGACTTCAGGCTTTTGTTATTTCGGCTTCTATTAGTTCTCATTCACTTAGAAGTAGGTTTACTATTCCTAGTTTAAGTAGGTTTATCTTTACACTATTTAAAGCTCTTTGATTAATGAAGGATAGCAGGTTTTCGGTCCCAAAGTGTTTTGAGCTCTATTTCTAACATATGCATGTATTGATGTACGTTTTCTCAAGTTTACCTCAACTTCAAAAAGAGAAAGAAATGCAAAATATAGTGAATTGAAATTTTAGATGAGTGATAAAATTGGTAGTAGAAAATTTCATATTTATAAAAAAACCACAATTAATTTGATATGCCAAAGTAGCAACAACTACATTTTTTTATGGGATGAAGGGTAAAGAAGACACGGTTTAATTTTCTTATATAAGAAAAGGAAGGAGAGCAAAAATAGCCGTGTACCAAAGAGCCCTCTGCTACTCTCATCTCTATTTTGTTACCTCTCTACAATAGATTAAATTTTCTGCATTTTACCTTTCACACTCTTTTTTCATGGAGGACGATTGGGATGATATTCTAGAAGGGTACAACATCCTTTTTAGAGGTTGGTATAGCAATTCCAGAGAAATAACAGGACCAGCCGGTGACTATGGGGCCTTCTTGGAGCAATTTATGGAGTTGCACCAACTTTTTAGACTATTTCTGCATCTTTCACTAGAAGAGTTCATCTAAGTGCACCGAATAATGCTAATAATGATATAGTGATTGGTTATTGTTCACACGGTGGTGACAACGGATACATAAGGCTCTACAATGATGATTTACATCTAACAACTAGTAACTGCGAGTTAGTCTACACGGTTCCATTACCAATATTTGTTGTAGCACCTATGATGTTCGAGTTCAAGAGCTTGTAGCTCGACATCTAACAGGACCAGGTTAGTATGTTATGTATTCGTGTTCATGTTTTACTGCTTTGGTGTGTTCTTTTTGGCTATCTTTTTGCTTCTCTCTAGGGTGGTGCAGTTCCTGCTTAATTCTTCTTCAACTTCTATCCTTAATCCTTTGATAAATAAATTCTTCTCTACATTACATCCACCCATCATACTTGTGCAACATAAATTATCCTTACAACTTGCTTCTTTACTTGAAAGTGTATCTTGAAACCTACTTGTATTGTTGATATTTTCTAGTTTGTAGTGTTGATGCAAGTGCTTTTGCAGGTTTTTCGTGTTGTCCCGAGGAAATGTGGGTGAAAAGTGTTCAAGTTGGATCATGACCTCAAGTCAAACTTCAAGAAACAACTCTCTCATTTAGATTTGTGGATTTGTTTTGGGTAATGTAAGTTGAATTTGTGGGATTGTTCTAGCAACTCCCATTTGCTACTCTGTTTTCTGGATATTTCTTGCTCTCGTAGGGTTTATCTTTTTCTCTCTTTCTTACTTCATGCTACCTACGTATTTGAAGATATTGTTGAAGGATTGTTCACCATTTCGTAGTTTATTTCGTCAACTTTAACTCTCTACTTACATTTATGCTCTTGGTTGTTGAAAATTTTGAGTTAACATGAGTTAAGAGTAGTTCATCACATATGGTACGTTGATTAGTATGTTGATGTATTACTACTTTACATGATTTTAACTACTAAAACAAGATGTAGAATTGTATAACAACTAAAACACGATGTAGAATTGTTTGGGAATGAAGAAAGTATGATTTAGTTAGAACGTAAAGTTTTCATATTGTAACTACTTTACATGATTATCTCAAATATGTCAGATCTAATTTTGACACTTAAATATCTTATAAATTAAAATAAAATCCCCTCTTTTCACATAATTCTCTATTTCCCCCACTTCATACAAAATGATATATGCATTGTCATTTTTACTATGTAAATATAATATTCTTAGATTTTTTTAAAAATAATTTAAATAAACCCTATAAAAGTGTAATATGTATGCACCACACATCACACCTTCAAACTTAATTTTTTTTTGGTCTCTTAGCAATGCACCTATGTTTGACTCTGACTTGAGTTTACCCGAAACTGGGATGACTTGGGGGTGGTACGAGGTGCCTTGGAATTGGCACCCAGAACTTGGGTAGAAAACTGGGCAGAAACTAGGGCGGTGTGGGAGTGGTATGGGGGGTGGCTTGGAGGAGTGGCAGCCAAAACTTGGGCAGAAAATTGGGGTGGATGGGGGGTGCGTTTGGGGGTGCCTTCCGGGATCTCTTTCGTGAACCATGCTAAAAAATTGTACGTCTTGGACCCGAGCAACTTTTCTTCCTCAACCTTCACCCCTGAGGATCCTAAGTTTCAATTCCATGAGTTAGGACTCTTCCAAATTCTCCTTTTTATTATCCATAGACCACACGAATGCTTGAGGGAAGCTTGGAGCCAATTTGTAGTGCATTGATAAGGCTCGGGCCTCATTAGCAAGAGAGTTCAGGGTTGGTGCAAAGAAGAAATCGCATACTTGTGAAGGATCTCTTCAGCGCCGAGCATTTTTTTCAAGCATATTTGTATTTTACTTTTCTTAAGTTTTTTTTTTTTTCATTTTTTCATTTTAATAGTATTTGATCTTTTCTTAAGCTTGTAAGCCCCTTTTGGTAGACAACAATGTGGGTTAGGAATGTATGTATTTTTTTTACATATCTTTGTTGCCGGTTAGTCCTGCGCTGCTTTGAGACCTTTGTTATATTTTATTTTTTTGGTTCTTTTTACCCATTGTAATTGGTTGAACCGATTTAAGTGAATAAAAAAACTTTTTATAGTGTTTTTAGAAGAAGGTTATTGTTGGATAGAACGAGGTACTGGGTAATCCGCGTTGCCGGGGAGCGAAATATTAATTATATAATTATTTGTTTTTTTTTATAAAAAAATATTTTATAATATCATTAAAAAAAGAGGATAGCTTGAGTTTTGTAGTAAAAGATCATTTGGTAAATTAAAATGGAAAACAATTTACTAAAATCAAATGTCGTATAATTTTGAAACATTACAAAGAGAAACATATTGCAAAAATTTTGGGAAGAAGGCTGTATCAGATCTAATATAACATTTATAAAAAAATGGCAAATTGATTGAAATTTTGAGTAGTTAAATTAAAAGATTGGAAATATTTAGTATTGATGTGTTAAAAGAATGAAAATAAGAGGGTAAGAAATGAATTATCTCATTAAAAATAATAAGATAGGAGAAGATGACTTATAATATATGTGAGCTAAACACAACCTCAAATTAAAGAGGAGAATAACAAAAAAAAAATGTGTTTTAATAAAAATAAAAAAACCTTATATTACCATTCAAAAAAGATGATAACATAGTTTGAGTTTTGTAGTAAAAAATAATTTGGTAAGTTAAAATGGATACCAATTTATTAAAAATGAAGTATCCTAAAACTTTGGAACGCCAACGAAAATATTGCATAACTTTTGATATGGAGGGGTTATAAAATTAAATGTAAAAAAATAATATTTGTGAAAAAAAAAACTCAAAAAGATAGAGATATTTTTAAGTGATCATAAAGTATTATGTATTTCATATGTAACTGGATTTATTTAATATGTAGCAGAAAATTTTCTGTACTTAACCGGTCCAGTTTGGGAACAGTATTAGAAGCTATAATTGAAAAAAAATAATTAAATTTCTTTTTGTTCACTATTATTTATTTTTTTAAAGGCAACTAATTTTTATTATTATATAAATAAAGAGTATATAAATTCGAGTAAACCGCTAGAACATATACACAAGTTCCTCACCTCCATAAAACCCATAAATCCACAAGATACATTCCCCACTTAGATTGTATTACATTTCCAAAATAGAATATCTCAAGTTCTACCCCCTTTCTTTGGACTAAAGCACCTTAATTGCCATAACACCCGAACTAATTATTGACATTCCATTGTAATCTTTTAAGTTCATTTTCTAATTTCAAATGAAATTTTGACTCTAATTTTGAAGCACCTGTGATTTTTCCACATACACCTTTAGATTGATTCTCTTCCATTTGTATTTTTGTTCCTTTTATCACTAGATAATTTAGTGATTTAGGGTCACCATATAGCTCCCCCAATTATAAAAAATTGGTATTTTAGTAGTGTCCTTTCCAGCATTTAAAGCCTCGCCATCCTCGTTAATACTTTGCAGACTAGTCTCCTTCCCAATATCAATGTGGTCCTTCCCAATACAACCTTTTACAGCACACTCCACCTTCGAAATCTCCACCTTCGAACTCTGGACTGCCACACAACTTCCAATTCGATCAACTTCTCTCGCCGGCTCTGCCCCTCCGCCGACAACAATCGCCGGTATGCTTGAATCGGCGGCCTCAGCCTCAACAAGAACGGCACTGGTAGCCACGTCCACCCGCCCACTCAAGCTAGAGACTTCCACCGGCACCAGACCTTCCTTCTGCCAATTGCTCACCGGATCTGCTGCCTCACCATGGATCTTCAAAATCGGCTCCACTGTGTTGTTCGAGTCCACCCAGCGTCTTTGTTCCTCACACCATACACCACTGAACTTTAGCGCCGATCGAATCTCTGTAGCACCATTTATGCCCGGAACCGTCGTATCTCAACCAGACTCCACCAACACCAGGCCTCTGTTCTTGTCGATTGGAGCCTCATCCGTAGCCAAATAGTCATCACCTCCTTCACTAGTTCCATCATACCCAGCCTCCGCCGGTTCCGGACTGATTACAGGAGTTTCGTGAACTTTTCCGGAGGAACCAACCGGAATCGAGTTAACATGCTCACCAGATCTGAGCGAATCCACCTTACCCGACTCCATGGGATGCACATCTATGGTGTTGAACGTCCTTTTTGGTCTCCAAAAAGATGGTCGAACGCTTATGTTGCTCGATGTCAAACCAGCCGGATAAACGGATCCGAGTAGACATGAGAGGCACCTCCAACCACTGTCCTTGAACCCTCTTGAAAAAAAAAGGTTTTGATTGGCCTCGCTCCGCAAGGATTATAAATTGTAACATTTTATAAGAAATTAATGAGATTGTAATATTAAAAAAAAATGGTCATAGATTATGATATTAATTTTTAAAATAAAAATAAATAAATAATAATTACAGTGAAAATTTAATTTTAGCTTTTTAGGTTTAAAACTTTTTACGTATACATATAAGTTTTACAATTTGTGGATTAACGCGTAAAAAAATAAAAAATAAATATTAAATAAGAGATAATCATTTCAGTAATTGAAAAAACAAAAATAAAACCGTAATAATTTAAGAAGATGTGTTATCTATCCATAAATAAATTATTATCAAATGAGATATAGTCCTTTCAGTAATTGAAAGAACAAAAATAAAATCACAATAATTTAAGATGATGTGTTATCTATTCACAAAACAATTATTAAAAAAAATGATAAAGAGAATAAAGCACATAAAATGAAAGAAAGAAAAAACAATTTTAGGGTGTAATTTGTAAAATGAAATTAAATAGAAGTCAAGTGAGTAATTATCTCTTAAATTAGTTGATGTGGCATGCTCGGATTGGAAGTGATATTGTTCATCAACAATACCACTTACATAAATATATAGAGTGATAATATTGACCGTGCTTCGCAGCGGATTTAAATTACAACATTTATAAGAATTATATAAAGTTGTAATATTGAGTAAAAACTATAAATGAATGAGAAATTAATCATTCGTTGATGACAAATAAAACTTTAATTTTAGATTTATGACTTTTTATATTAGTATAGCGAGATAAAAATATGAACTCAAATGTATTACAAATAATATTATTGAGAATTAGGAAGTAGAGTAATTTGAAAGTTTATAAGAAATTCAAGATATTAGTTATAAAACTTAAGGGACCAATGTAAAAAATAATTTTAAAAAAAAATGATTTTTTTTTTCTTCTATAAATGTTCTCTCACAAATTTCATATCAATTTCCAAAATTCATAAAATCTCTCTTACAAATAATATAAATGAACACACTTTAAAAGTAAAAAAAATAAATAAAAAAAGTAAACAAAAAATAAACAAAAAAACAATTTATTTTTTTATAATTTTTTTTTTTTAAATGATGATGTGGCACAAATCTATTGGATATGCTATTGTTCATAAACAACACTTTGAAAAGCAAAAAAAAAAAAAAAAAGAGGAATGATATGACACAATTCGCACTACTGTTCTGTCTTACTTTTGTAAATGTATAAATGAGTAATATTGATGTTCTGCTTGACTGATTGACTTCCTTCAGGTGAATAAACCGGCTATGGTTGTTGGCTCCCAAAGATAGGTGCAACATTCTCCAAGAAACTGTAAACTGCATCTCTGATGGACGAATTTAAGATCTAAAAATTAGGTTAACGGAAAAATATTTAAATAATAGATAAAAGTTTTAATAAATTATTATACAAATTTTATATAATATTTATTAATAATTCAATAAAAAGGATATATATTTTTTTAAATAAAAATATGATAAACATACTTAAAAATATATATAAATTACAAATTCTATTAAAAACTATTGTTAAAATGGGCTATAAACTCTACTAAACTGAAAAACTTAGCTGAGCAAGCTCATCCGCCTCTCGGCCATCTGCCCTGCTTGCCTGAGATGGACTGTTTGTCCACAATCCCCATCCTATTTTAGCATATGTAATTGGATGTACTTAGTCTATAAATGGAAGTATTTTGTACTTAAATGGATGAATTTAGAATTATGGATGTAGTTGAAATGATTATTTTTTCTACATTTATTCATGGTTTAATAAGTGGGAATCGTCAATATAATCTTGCAATAAAAACGTTGTATGTAAATCAGTAAATGTAATTGAAAATCACTTTCTTTATATATTGAAGTTTCAGTTGCATGTAAACATAAAATGAAATAGGTCAGCCAGATTGAATTTATTTATTTTTTTGGAAGTTTCAATTGCAATTATTTATATTAAACATTGACGAATATTTTTCATCATCATCGAAATCATCATCAAAACAGTTAGAAAATTCTTCGACGAATGAAACTTAATTCAAATGTAGCATTATAAAGAATATAAAAAAGAACTCAAATGAATGACTGGTGTGAGACAAAAAAAAAACAAAAAAAGTGGATAGGAGAGATGATTCTACAAAGACGAAACCAACTCCAAGCAAAAAAAAAAAGTGGACATAAACAAAGAAAGAGTAATAAATAAATATAAAAAAAACATCAACGATTAAACTTAAGAAGCTTCATTGGTATCCCAATATTGAATCCCCTAAACCGCCCACATCTCCTGACAGTGACACCCCTATGATGCTCTTAATGCCACCACCAGATTCTTTGATTCTTCTAATTTTTCCAAATTTTTACTATAACTTATAATTTCTTATCATCATCTTCATCGATCAATTTTTATGTTTATTTTTTTTTTAACAAGAAAAATAGACTTTATTAAATATAAAACTCACCAAACAACATTATCCAGAACAAGAAAACAAAGACTCTAAGATG
>JBBYHH010505961.1:0-11086 GCA_038382905.1 Daphne laureola
TCTTCATCAAGTTGCGATTCTGTTCTTCGTGTTCTTCACCAAAGCTTCGAATCTTCACCAAATCTTCCAGATTTCTTCATGAATTAAGAATATAAGGTAAGATTCATGAGAGATTCATGGTTTAATTAAGGATTGGAAGGTGATTAGCTTCAATTTCTTCACTTTCTCCTTAGGGCCGAAAATTGGGGATTCAATTTACGAGGTTGTTCTTCATCAATTCCTTCAAGAATCAAGAAGCTAAGCTTAAATCTAAGATTATTTTGAAGTGGTAGTAAGTTCTTTAACCATTTCTATTCTTTGGCCGAAATTCACCATGGATGAAGCTAGAATTTTTTGTTCTTGATTAATGTTAGATTGAGTTGAAAAGATGTTGCCAAAGTGTTGTTAGGTTGTTTATTAACACATTTAATGCTTGGAATTAACCTTGAATCATCATGTATGGTGAAAATGGATAATGGCCGAATTTTAAAGGTTGATGAAGTATGTTGATTTTCTTTGGTGAATTGTGAAATTGTGTTGAATTCATTATAGAAATGATCTTCTAAGTTGATAGTAGGATGTTTGGATCACCTTCCTTTGGAAGTTTATATGTTGGCCAAATTTTGGAGGTGATGAACAAAGTTTATGTTCTTTGTTAAAGTGTTGGTTTATGTTGGTTTAGTGATGATTTCAATCTTCTAAGTTGTTGTTGGAAAGTTGAAGAAAGCTCTCCTAGTTTGTTTTCTAAGGTTGGCTGAATTGTTCATGTGGGAAAAAGAATTTGGTGTTCTTTGATAAAGTATGGATTCTGGTTAAGGGTTGATGTTGGTTGATGTTAAATGACAATTTTTGGTGAAAGTGAGATAATTTGATGTTAAGGGAGCATTTGGTAACATTTTGGTGGTTTGGTCACTTTTTATGATTTTGGGACGAATTGAACATTTGGAAAAAGATTAGGGTGTTGGTTGATGATTAGTGATAAATAAAGTGGAATTTAGCTTCTTTGAAGTTAAGTGAGAAATTTGTAACATTTTGTGTGATCGGTCTAATTTTTCATAAGTTGGCCAAAAATGACAAGTTGCTTTAAATGTTGGATTTTGGATAATAGATTGAGAATTCAAGTCCTTACTTGTTGTGTTATTGTTAATGTCATTTCTGGTGGTTGTGGGATCATAGAAGTTCAACTGGAAAATTGCCAGATTTTGTTGCTCGGGTTGCCGCGTGAAGTTGGTATTTTATCAGGTAAGGGTTCAACATTCTTGATTATGCATTCTAGGATGCTTTCTATGCATATTTGAGTTAGTTCAAGCTAGTCTCGGGCTGAGGGTGGGGACCGGTGATTCCCGGGACTAGTTACATGATAAGGTTAGTGGTATGCAGGTTTTCAAGTTCGGGACATTCAACTCCTAGAATTTCAAATTCTCTGATCACTTGGGATCAAGTGGATCCATCTTTAAGATGATGATGTTATACGCATTGATCAAATCATGATCAATGTAGTGGTTACGCCGGTTATGGGAAACCTAGGTCCCTCGCTGGTACCATGCATTTTTTTTATGTGAACCGCATGTGTTTTGTGGGCTTCGACCGCCAGGGGCCGTCATATGTGTATCCGTCTGATGGGATGATGATGTATGTGTTTCTGTCCTATGGGACGAACAGGTTATGTGCATTGTGCATATCATGATTCATATGATATATAGGTTGTATGAAATGTTTAGTATATTACATACCGTGCATGCTAACCTTTTTACGCAGGACCGTTCTTTAAAACTATTACCCTTACCTAAGCCCTTACTGAGTTTCTCTCGAGGACTCACCCCCCTTATGATTATCTTTTTCAGGAGCTTCAGGTACATGACCTGAGGAGTAGCTCCATTTGGTTGTTCTGTAATTTTTTACAAGAGGTACTTATAGCTCTTAGATGCATTTTCTATTTCTGTGATGGGGGTGACCCCGATAGGGTCTGTGGTTTGGCGTATGAGTACTTTGGATGAGTACATATGAAATGACTAATGGTTAACTCCTTTTTTTGTGTTTAGCAGCGGTGACAATACCTCGAGGTGATCGTTGATGTTCATGCCGAGCCTGACCACTCGAGCCTAGTATGTATTCCGTATAGTATAGTTCAGGGCTCTGTAGGCGTAGTATGCATATGTACATGTAGTTAGAAACAATTTTGAGACTCGTTCATGGTATTATGTTGCTTTCTGACTGCTGAGTATGTTTACTTTACTTGGGGCGTTCTTGCTTCTTTCTGGTGAATCTGGTGTTGAGCGGAGCTCAACTTTATGATTTATGTCTATGCGATTCTTGTATGTCTACAATCATTTCAAAGTGCAGGTTTCAGGTATTACGAGACTGGGTTATGGATCCCCCACCACAATGTGGACCTGTCTGACGTCATCCCCCTCCTTACTCCGCACTGGCTTCTGCTGAGGGGTGGTGACACTCTTGGTCCTCTAATAGTATCCTCAATGTCAGAGCTATCTATGAACATCCTTACCGAGGCTTAAATTGAAAGTTAAGTAGAACGTGACAATTCCCGAGTACTTAAGTGGGGAGCTGACCATTAGCAGAAATCTCAGACTAATTCTCAACACAGAAGAGCCACCGGTACCTCGCTGTGATGATGTTCGGTTCTACTAACTAACTACCTACGAGTAGTCAGAACTAAATCTCAGAAGTTCTCTTCAAACCTACCAATGCAGAACATACCAGATACCTTAGACATACCTAGGAAACCATACTGTTCCCAAAACCGATCATACCTTTAACTGATACACTACAGAATTATACGCTGGCACAGATTCCAAACCTGAACTATCATGGGACCAACCGACTAGTGTGATGCAGAACATAATACCTTGTAGGTGTGTCACAGATCAGAACACCTGAATGATGTAACACAGAATAGAACACCTCTATGGTGTACTACATAATAGAACACCTCCATCGTGTAATACAGAACAGATAGCTAGTAACCAAGTTTCAGACCACATATGATTTGAATACACTAACAAATTGGTTGCGTACCACTACGAACTCTCAATACAAAAGTACCGAAAGAGGTGGCCCGAATCTTAAATCCTGTGGGTTATGGGCCCACAATGTTTCCCTTGGAATAGATCAATCTGATAATGAGGTGTGGGATGTAATGAGTCGCATGCCACAAATGTGTCTTGAACCAAGCCACACTATGTGGACCACGGCCAGACGGAATGGAGTTTAAACTCCCATGCGATCTCACAAGAGCAGACGTATCCTAACACACCACCTATCTTCAGACTCCCGGTCTCGGAGTGTCTAAAAACTGAACATACTGAACTTATTTTGAAAGGTATTACGTGCACAAACCAACATCGGCAATCAGCACCGGGTTGCCTCAATGATCTCTGATCTTAACTTGTACATCCAGAACATCACTAAATTGATGTATTTCATATCTGGAATCATGAACTACAAAATTTCCTTCATCGGCAATACAATTGGTGCGACAACCACAAACACTGACACACCATTGACACGTGTAATGTCAATCCTTGACAAATTACTGACACCTGTGATGTCAATCTTTGACAAACCACTGACACGTGTTGGAAGATAAGCCCTTTTTACCGAGATTAATGAATACATTCGTAACATCCTGAGGTCAAAACTACTTGTCAACAAATAGGGCACCATGCCTGTTACCCCCCTTCGATCAGCAGAAGCAACAGAGCGGGGGATGACTACGGACGGAGGCCACATTGGTGTAGCGGATACAATAACCCGGCCCGGTATTACTTAACTCAAAGCCTCCGAACACTTGAGAAAAATATCCATAAATACTTAAGCAGAGCATTCATACCACTTAGGCGTATAACCATAATCATCTAGGGAAACCAAAGCTTATATTAAGTAACAAAACATGCATGCCTATACTTATTGATAACATACTAAGCATCAAGGAACATGGACTAGGTAGATTTCCACTTTAAATACAATAACCATAATTTCCAAATCATGCAAGTGACTTATTAATCATACAAGTCTCATATTTGTTGTGATCCATACTACATGAACATTTGCATCTACACCTACAGAGCCTGACACACTTGACCACCTCCAGGTCACTGCTGCTGCTGCTAACACAAATAAAAGAGTTAACCGTCAGTAGTTTTAAAAGTGCTCATTCAGAATTCTCAAACAGAAACATTCTCAGTCAAGATCACCCCCGATCAGAAGAGAAATCACTTCAATGAGCTATATGTACCTGAACATACAAATCATAGGAAACCTAACGGAGCTACTCTGCAGGTTGCTTATCAGAAGCTCCTGAAAAAGAATAATCATAAAGGGGTGAGTCCTCGAGATAACTCAGTAAGGGCTTAGGTAAGGGTCATGGTTTTTATTTTTAAAAACAACCTGCAAGAAAAAGGGTTAGTAAATTCTGCATAAAATGGTTAGCATGTCATGTTCTAAACAGTTTATACAACCTAATATCACATGATCATGATATGCACAAAATGATATGATATGCAAATACAGGCATCCCACCGGACGAAAACATATAACCTCTTGTCCCACTGGATGGAAACATATACACATTCCCATACCCATTCGACGGACCCTGTTGGCCGATGCTCGACCTAACGGGGTTCCTACATACAAAACATTCGGATGGTACCAGTGAGGGGCCTAGGTTCCACATAACCGTCGCAACCACTACAATGATCATAATTTGATCAATGCGAATAATCCATTCATCATCAATCGCCCAGTTGGTTCTTCCGAACATAAAACCTGCACACTACTAACCTTACCATGTGACTAGCCCCAGAAGTCAACGGGCCCCATCCACGGTCCGGGAACTAGCCTCAACTAACCCAATATGCACGAAGACATCCCAATATGCATATTAAAGAAAGTTAAACCCTTACCTGCGCGTTGCAAAATCTCTGCACTTTCTTGAGGTAACCGCATCGATCTGAAAATACGGCAGCACTCCGACTGCATCTTGCATAGCCCAAATACAGAAAATGTTGAACAACCACACACAACAATAAGAAACAAAACCTTTAACTCATTGATCAATATACATTACAATAGAAGCTTTAACATCAAGCTTCACCATTCCGGCCAAAACATGAACAAGAAGGCCAACCGAACAAAATACTACCCAGAATTCACATACAAAATCTGAAGTTCAAATTCAACCCATTTCCAACTCTAATTCAACATTTAGCGAAGATTTCCAACTTTAATCCATAACTAGTAAATTCGGCCAAATGAAGAAAATCTCATTAACAGAAATTCCTTTCCCATGATTCAAGCAATAACTTAGGAGTTCAAATTTAACTCCATTTACCATTAATTATAAACCAAGTCCCTAATCTTTTTCCAAAAGAGCAATTTGGTCCAAAATCATAAAAAGTGTCCAACTTACCAAAAAGTTACCAACTTCACACTTAACTTTAAAAGAGCTTAATTTAACTTCATTTTTCACTAATTACCAACCAACACCCAATCTATTCCAAAATGTGCATTTCGGCCCCAAACTTCAAAAAGTGACAAAATGTTTCCTTAACATCAAATTAGCTCACTTTCACCCATATTTATCATTTTATACCAAACAACATCATTAATCCATAAAAAAATCACACTTTGTCAAAGAACACCAACTTAATTCTTCCTTGCTATTTTCGGCCATACATGAAATTTAGCAAAGAAAGTTTTCTTCAACAATTCAACAATGGATTTAGGAGCTCTAAGCATCACTAAATCAATTCAAATCCATAATTCCAATAAAATTCATCACCCTTCAACTTTTCCCAAATTTTGGCCTCTTTGAAAAATTCACCTAGAGAATTTTCTTCAAACTTTAACCAACATTTTAGGAGCTCATTAGCATCCCTAATCCAACACAAATCAATACTTAACAAAGAATCATCAACATAATTTTCATCAACAATTCCAACTTTGACAAACTTTGACCATGGCTTAACTTTGGCCAACATTATGATTCAAGGTTAATTCCCAACATGAAATGTGTTCATAATCATCCTAACAACACCTTAGAACCACCATTTCATCTCCTTTCTTCATTAATCATGAAATCACAAAATACCCAAATCATCCATTCTTGACAATTTTGATTCCTAACTTAAATGAAGAAATGATAAAGCTCCAAGCATTAAAAGTGTAGGTAATCATCCATACAACACTTTGGCATCACAAATTCAAGCTAATCTTCAAGTTTCAAAAATAGCCTACAAGCCCTAACTCACCAAATACTTCAAAACATGGCTTGAAATGAAGAATACTTAGAGGAAAGCTTCTTACCTAAAAGATTTAGCCATGAAACAATCTTCTCCTCTTGCAAAATAATGGAAAATTGAAGAAGTCATCATTGCCCCTTGAGAGCATGAAGCGCCAGCCATCGTGAAGGAAAGAAGAAGAAGATGGTCACGTTTTGTTCTTCTTTATTCTTTCTTTCCTTTTCTTTTCTTTTCATCCGATTCTCTCTTCTTTCTTTTATTTTTATTTTAATTTACCATAAATTAATATTATCCTAACTTTTCAGTCCCTTTTTTTATCTCCTAGCATATATTAATTCTAAAATATAGTAACTCCCTGCACCACCTTATGACAAGTGTAACCCACTTTCTCTTTTTTCATAATATAAGATACTCCACTTTTTCCAATTTATCTCTTATCGTCTAATATCAAAATAATTCCTCCTTATATCTTGATTTAATAATGGCGCCCTTAGTCTAACAAAATTCCAATTTTGTCCAATTTTTCCAAAATGATCATTTTGTCATCCGAAGTGAATTTTTGTAAAATGACCTGGGATTCACGTACCAACTCCATAATGTGAAATCCCGTGAAAATAAGTCTCTAATGAAGTCCTGGGACATTACACTTAGGAGAAAATGTATCACACATGCTTAAAACAGTGTCCCAGTACTAACAAAATTTGGCCCCCAAATAAAATATTCAGAAAAATTACCAACTTTCTAGGTTGGTCTCTAACATGAACCATGCCACACAATGTGGACAACGGCCAGGCAGAATGGAGTTCAAACTCTCATCTGGCCACACAAGGAAAAGCGAATCACAAGACACTACGTATCTTCAAACTCCGTGGTTTCAGAGTGTCAGAAAACCGAACATACTGAACTTATCTCAGAAGATGTTATGTGCACAAACCAATATCGGTAATCCGATACTGATCTCGGATGTCCTCAACGATCACTGATCCTAACTTGTACATGCAGAACATCACCAAGCTGATGTATTTCATATCCGGAATGTGAACTATGAAATTACCTTCATTGTCAATACATCTGGTGTAGTAATCACAATCACTGACACGTGTGATGTCAATCCTCGACAAAGCACTGACATGAGTTGGAGGATTGCCCCTTTGACCGAGATTAATGCACGTCTTTGAAGTATCCCGAGGTTAAAACTGAGGGGTCAACAAATAGAGCACCGTGCTAGTGCAAAAATGGGCTCGGATATCAGACAGAATCAGATCACCTTATCGGTATACCACAGGACATAACTCATGCAGAACAGATTATTGGGGCATAACTGTCACAAAACAGAACTCTAGGATGAAGTGTCATAGCTTGACCCCAAATCAGAACACATGTGTGAGTCGACCCAATACAGAATGAAGTTGAAGTAGCATACCTCAGCACCACTCCATCGGTGGTAACAAACAGCTCCTAGAAGAAGAACTCTATTTCTTCTACGCAAATTTAATCAGACTTGATCCCGAACAACTTATCCTTCCCAAGATAAGCTGCAGAGCTGCACTCCCTAACTACGGAATTCTGAAACTTTGACTCTCAAATTCAAAACATGAGGGTGGTAGACAGACTAACTCTAAAACCCCAGCTTCCTCGGTGCTGGGAATCTTCACCAGAAAGTAACCTTAGTGCTTATTTTCCACTCATAGACAAGTCAGAGCTTCATTAACGTGACTTCTCGAATAGCTCCCAGACAGGGTCCAAGACCCTGATCCTCGAATCTCTGAATGCTCCACAACTACTGATCTCAAACAACTGACATAAGGTAGGGGCTGTCGGAACAGAAGTGAACCCGTGCTGAAGTAAATCACGAACACATTCTCCTCTTAAACAAAGTACAGATCACCAGTCTTGAACTTAATGGGGCATTACCAAATCACTGGCACCGATCAACTAAGGGCAGTTCAACTTGATGATAACATAATCTTCCAACTCGCAAACAGATCTGAACACTGACTTATAGACCGCTGACCGGAACCCAACTCAGGCAACATTCGAAATACTGAATATCATAGGGGGTCAAACTCTAAGCTCTCATGTGGTTAGCACATCTATAAGTGTGTATAATTATCTGCCCAGAAATACCTCATAACCGAATCAGAACACCTTGGCGGTGAAAAGAGCAGAACAGGATGTCCAAGGGTATGGACATGAAAACAAATACCAGACAATGTGGGTGTTAAGCAAAACACTGCTAGGTGTAACCATATCTTCAGTCTTACATAACAGAAATGGTTGACACTCATTGTGTCACACAACTGCAAAAATATGATACAAACTTAATGTTGCAGACATGAACTCCAACCTACCTGACATGAGTGGAAACAAATAACACTCTTTATGCCGTAGAATCTGTAGAAAACTGACATAACTGAACGTGAACTGGGGTTCACAGTCCTAGACATGCCTCTGACTATCATTCCTGAACACAACTCTAACTAAGACCTTTAACCACAAATTTTGACCCAAACTTACCAACCAGACTGAGGTAATTGACGGGTGACTTCTATGAAAATCCTGAAACTTGGCACACCCGATGTGCCTACAGATACAAAACCACTGAATCTAGGAATCTGACAAACTAACCTGACGATGAAAGGTGCAACACCTTGGCTGACCAACTATCTCCTTAACCAGACATGCTTGAACCACTGTCTACTGTTGTTCGGTGGGAGTGGTAGTTTAGACTACCATCCTAAGCCTCCCAGCGATGTCCCGACCCTCAGAGTGCATCTCGTTGCGTCACAAGTCAGCTGCCAGTATTCCAACTCGGTAATCACACATAGTACCGAGCCCTAGTACTAACTGGTACTCGCTAACATCGACCAAACTGATCTTGAAAATCCCACTGATCTTTGTCACAGTCTTGCAACTACTCTGATATCTTAAAGTTGATGTGGGATGTGTTAGATCAGACTTGTATCTTGTTCTCAGTAGCTCGGCACATCTCAGAAACATCGTACTTCAGTATCGAATGATGCATAACAGAGATCCTGGGTAGTGTCCCTGATGCGGTACCCAAGGACTGGGTATCAAGACTCTACCTGCATCACTGAATTTTGGAAGGGAAGTGTCACCACCCCTTCCATGCACGGCCCGGTGGAAGCAGACGCGGGGCAACAGGGGCGGGATGACGGTCACTTAACCTGTAAAATGGCAGCCAATACGGTGGATGGAATCCATAACCCGGTCCCTGGATCACATTTCCTTAACAATTCATAAACTAACACATACCATTTCAGCTATCTAAAATTCATGTACTTGTACAACAATCAAATTCCTACACTTTAAAAATTCACAAACAATATAACTGAGCTTCGCTCAGACCAGATGCACCAGAAAGGAAACTGCCTCTACAATACTAGGCAAGAACTCCCCGATTAATAAAACCTATACAAAATCAGCATTCATCCATCATTTATACATATCCAAAATATGATTGTCTGCACTACATGTACAAATGCAATCTACTTCTACAGAGCCTGATTTACCAATATAAAGTACCTACTATAATCAGGTAGTCGGATCTACAAGACTCTGACAATCACCGCCTGACACTGCTGCTGCTGTAAACTACACATCCAAGAAAAAAGTTAATCGTTAGTCATAAATTAAGTGCTCATCCAAAAAATCCATTTCTTACATTAACCATTTTCCATTTCAGAATGAGACCCATAACATAAAATTTCTCAATCGAGATCACCCCCACTCTCATTATCATAAATCATAATCATGTAAGGAGCTAATTTGTATCTCGGTACAAAATCAAAGAAAATGACCAAGCGGAATCTACTCCGCAGTCCCAAAACCAGAAGCTCCTGAAAATATATTAATGTAAGGGGGGTGAGTTCCTGAGAGAACTTAGTAAGGGCTGAGGTAAGAAAAGAGGTCTATCAAACATTCCTGCAAAGATATTGTTAGTATGCACAGTATGCAATATACTACAGAATCATGCAACCTATAAAAATGTCATGCATAGATCATATGCAATGCACAACATCCTTTCCCATCACAATGGCCCGTGAAGGTTGTTTTGCAACCTAGCGAAGATCCCAGAATAGAATAGGTGCGTAGTACTAGAATGGGGCATACGGTCCCCCTAACCGTCGTCAGAACAGAATATAGAATCATAAATCCATCAGGTTCACCGCAATGACTATGTGGATCGTGATCACGGAACCTGGTACATCTATATTGATCATATAGTGATCGCAAAACATTGTCAGAAGGGAGTTGTAGGTCCCACACTTAGGAAACATGCACACCTGTATTCCTACCATGTAGTTAGTCTCGGGAGTCATAGGGCCCCACCTTCAGCCCGACGCTAACTTTCACCGACCTAAATTTATTAAGCATCCTAGTAATGCATAATCAAGAAGGTTGAGCCCTTACCAGGTGAATATCAGAGGTATGTGTTACAGTCACCACTGAATTCCGGGACATTTTGCCCAATTTCATCTTCAGGGGTAAAATGGCCATTTTAAGGGAAATGGACAATAAAATTGGAAAAGCATAAAGTGGTGGCTAGTATGAAGAAAAGGAAGGAATAAAATGGAAAGGTATGTCATGTTATGTTTTATTACATAATTATTAAGTGGTGGAAGATTAATGTCATATTTTGTGATTTAAGAAAAAATCACTTGAATGTGAAATTGTGATGGTAAATGATTGGAGAGGATTAAATTATGTTATGATTGGTAAAGTTAAATGAGGGTCAAGAGGAGTGAGTTAATTGCAAGAAAAGAAAAGTAAGGGAGTGAAATGGAATAAGAGTATATTATATACTTAATATATGGTATGGAAAT
>JBBYHH010506071.1:0-11085 GCA_038382905.1 Daphne laureola
GGTGCCTACCACTCAGGCTACAAGGTACATTCCTGCTTTTGGACTCTGGCTCTGTAGAAGTAGACAACATATAGACAACATTTATATTGTGCTGCACTTTTGATACTCTGGGTCTGTATAACTATATTTAGAGATTTCTAGCCCAACGGAATGGGCGAGGCTCCCTTCTATTGTATCTATTTTTCGCACTTATATCTGCGCGCACGATTACCTGTTTAACTACTAACGTGTCTCGGGTGCAGGATTAGGGCTAGTAAGACGTCTTAAAAGCTGTAAACGCGTTAGAAACATGAAAATAAAGGAAATATTTTTAAGGAACGGGGTTTTGGGACCGAAACATTTTTAAGAGAATCCGGTTCACCGACCACCGCCGGTTCTACCGTCATCTTCTTCTGCAAATGCTTCCGCCGCGCCGGGTATGGGGGTGGTGGTGATAGTCGGGGTGGACATCTACAGCTGAAGGACTACAATAGAGAAAGACTTGGAGGACCTCGACACTATTTACTTGTATTTCTTTCTTTCTTTCTTTCTTACTTTGCAGACAAACACACTCTGAACCTCGGGTTGTGTTTGGCTTCTTAGTTATTTCGTGAACTTTGTTTTAAAACCTTTAAATGGTTTAACGAAAGATTTTGGGAGTTGGAAAATGTCATTCACTGGAGTTCATCCTGTGCTTTACCAAGCAGCTGGGACAATGGGTTTCCAACAGTTGGTATCAGAGCCTTAGGTTCAAAGTGTGTGAGCTTTCAAAGTTGCTTACAAGTAACTTTCAAGGTTACTTGTTAAGTTTAATAATGTCTAAAGAGGTTATCTAAGGGAAACGGGTAAGTGTTGTGGTTCCAGACAACATGTAATTCTCTGGCACCACTTTCATATGCAGATTTCCTGATTGCCAATTTTATCAATTCTTCTATAGTTTATAATGCACGACTAATCTATCTTGCAAAGTGAATTTCAGGAACAAGATGTGAAAGTTCTAGAGGAAGTTGCATAAAAGTCTTGGTAAGTGCTTGAGTCTCAATCAATGAGATTCAAACTACCAAGGTACTTTTCTTGAACTAAATATCTGGAAATCTGACTGATGATGATTGAATGAGATGATTGTTGGTGATTGTCTGAATTGGTTGATTGAAGTTTATGATTTATATTCTTGTGATTGAGCATGGATGTTTAACTGTTTGATTTGTGATTGTTAAGTGTATGGTGTAAGCCTATGAATGATTGCAGGTTGATGACAAGGTAAGTTATGATTGACTTTGTTAAGATTTGAATGTGAATGTTGATTGTTAATTGATGAATAATGAATTTATGGTATAAGTGTATGAATGTTGAAGAGCTAAAGAAGCTGGTGAAGATCAAGTATATTTATAATGCACGAGTGGTAAGTGAAAAGCTGCTAAGGTTTGACTTCTGAGTTATGATTTCCTGTTGTGGATAATTTCTATTTAAGATTTCTGAGCAGATTGCTGGGATGACTGGAATGATTGTTTGTTTGATTTCTTATATTGTGTGTTCTCTTCTGGGGTAGATGCATATGCATTTAGGTTGCACATAAACACTTAGGAAGGGGATTTCATGTAAACCAGGTTGCATGTGCATTTGTAATGTGATTGTTAGACATGAGGTTTTCTTTTATTATCTGCTTGTGGTTGTGTTCTGATGACCCCCAGAGGTGACTAGAGCTAGGATTGAGTTTTCCTAAAAGGAGATTTATTTCCTAGACTCGAGGCCTATGACCACTAAATAAATTCACCAACTACTGACACTGGGTCATACTCTGGGCATGAACTGGTTGGATGAACCTGAACCCAATCAGAGATTGGAATAAATTTGCGTAAAGATTGTGTATTGTAGTTGATTGTTTTAAATCTGCTCTGTGAGATTGATACAGTTGATAACTGAGATTTCTGTAAGGATAGTATTGAGAGCTTTGGGAACAAAGAACATATAGTATGGGATAATCGAATCATTGATTGGTGTTAGGAGACACCACATGTAATTAAATTCCTTGTTTCTTCTTGTCATATGCTTGCATAATATTTCTTTCTTTAACTTCTTGTTCATGCATTGCATCATCAACTGGGATAGGTGTTATTAGGCACTTTGATGGGATGGTGTGAGCCACTTACATCAACTCTTTTCACTGAGATGGACGTCATCATCTGAGTGTGTGGCCACTTGGAAAATGGTGGATCTGAGTGACGTACGCCTAGTAATATTTATATGGATCATGAATAAAGAACTGAGGTAGAAGATTGATTGCACTGGAAGTGAATGCTGAATAAAGAATGATAGTTTGTTAGTAACTGAGACCAATTGAGAATCATAGGGAATAGTGAGTAACACTGTAATGACTGGGGGAATAAAGTCTGCTGAGCATTTGCTAACTGAGAATAATCAGAACTGGAAGATAAGGCTGATAAGAACTGGAGGTAGAATAATAGTATCACTGTGGTCAGCACTATTAAGTATTAGGAAAAGAGAAAAGAAAAGAGAGAGAGAAAAAGAAAGGATTAAACTAGAGTAACAAAAGCGTAGTGGTTAGGTGACTAGTTGACACTACTGTAAGCATAGGTTAATAGAAAGTGTGGAGTTGACTAAGATTTTGGACATCTTACTATAGATTGTCACTGAATATTGATGTGTAAACATCAATGTAGAAGAACTGTGAGAATGATGAGTGTTGAAACTCAGGATTATGGTTAAGGAATAACTGGAATCACTTAAGTTATGGAAACTTAAAGACTTAATTGGATTTGTTACTTGAAACTCGAGAAGTAAGTAAACTATTAGTGATGGTTAGAAGATGGCTACTTGAAGAACTAACGAACTGAGTTTGGAATCTGGAGTTGAGAACTGTTGGGAAAGACTTGTACGACGAGTCACTAAGAGATTTCTGATAACTGCTAGAGACTTTGACAACTAAGAGCTTGTTCTGGATTTTGTCATCCGATGACAAAATCCAAAATAAAAAGGAGAGAATGTTGTGACCCAGATTCCCGTTCGTGCCATAACTGAAGAGATTTAAAAAATAAAGGACTGAACTGTGATAAATAAAGAACTAAGCTAGATTTTGGAATAATAGAGAGGAACTGAGTTGGAAAACATTAGTGATTGACTTGTTTGAAAGTTAGGAAGATGAGTTGGTAAAAAATGACTGAAATGCAAGAAAAATATTAAATGGGGTTTTTTTGAACAATTGATGAAAGGTTGAGGACTGATGAAATATTTATATAATATATATGTATATTAATAAAAGGAGGAACAAATTAGGATCGATCTTCATCTTCCTTTTTCATCTTCGTCTACGAAAAGGGCTTTAGGGCTGGAGATCGATGCGGGTGGGAGGCGATGAGCAGACGACACGGCAATGGCCGACCGTTCGTGAGCAACACCGAAGGGATTATCACAGGGGCTAGAGCTGAGGATCAGTTCATGATTCTGCTCCTTCTTCGCAAGTAAGCTGGACAGGGATGACGGAGAGAGATGAGGAGGTACTGGAGTGACGAGGCGTTGGCCGGCCATTCTGATGTCACCGGCGGAGTGGCGACGTAGGCTGGAGCTGGGAGTCTGCTTCCTTTTCTTCTCTCTCGAGACATCAACAGATGGTCAAGGGAGTGATGTTTCCTTTCATCTTCTAATTCTTAACCTTCACTGGATCCACTCCAGAAATTGAAAGTAGTAAGAAGGGATTTTGACTTCTCTACCAATAATGGTACGACCTCTTCTCTTCTATTTCCAGATTTGAAGAAAACTCACCAAGCCCTAGTTCGTGACTTTCGGTTCTAATGGAGGATAAGGTAAATTCTAGGGATTGTGGGCTTTTCCCCTTTATTTATAATTACTGTCCATGGCTTAGTGGTAACGTATGATGATTAGTTTAGATTTTAATAAAATGCCATAGAGGCTGATTTCTGTTGATGAAGAATTGATGGGTCCTTGCTGTTGATTGCTAATTCTAGTCATTAAAACTGTTATAGTTACCTCGGGCGGATGATGATTTTCCGAGAAGGATTGTCCAAGGGTCAGATTCTTCTATCGTCGGGACTCTGTTTCAGACGTGCGTGACACGTTTTCTAATGATTTTCAAGTCCCGGGAATTTATTTGAAGTTCATTTCCGTGAGATTTCACATTTTTAAGTTGGTATGTGAATCCCGAGCTATTTTTCCAAAATTGGGTTTGAGGGGCAAAATGACCATTTTTTAAAAATTGGATGGAAAAGGATATTTTGGTCATTTGGTGGAATTAGTAATGTATTTCATAAAGGAAAAGTCTATTAAAAGAGAAGGTGGATTACATGTGTCCTAATCTAGTGGTTGATGGAAAGGATAAGAATCTAATCTAAGGGTGGAGGATGAAGATGGAAGAGGATAATCTTGAATTTTATTTTGTGTTAAGGTTAGTTAAAAATTAAAAGTATGTGTAGTAATAGAAAATTCAATTAACAAAACTTCACTCTTTCTCTCACTCATGTATCTGATTTCTCTCCCTCTCTCTCTTCCACCTTTATGGTGTTCTTCATTTTGTTCATCAAGTTCATAGCTTGTTCTTGAAGAAATTCATAAGGTAAGCTTGTCTTACGGTTGTTTAAGAAGAGATTAAGTATGGATGGATGTTGAAGTTCATCTCTTCTTTCTTTTCTTGAAGGCCGATTTTTGTTGAGGATTTTTGGAAAATATCTACAATAATTTCTTCAAGATTTTCTTAAGGTAAGCATGTTTATGAAGTTATTATGGAATAATATAAAGATTTATTACATGATTCCATAAAGTTCGATTGAATTTATGAAGTTAGGGTTCATATGATTCATAAACAAAGTGTGATGGATGATTGAAGTAATTATTCCAAAGTGTTGTTGGGTGGATTATAAGCATGTTTAATACTTGGAACTAAGTTTGAATTATCATGGATCATCATCTCTAGTTTGGGCCGATTTTCTTAAGTGATGAACAAAGATGTTGTTCTTTGTTTAAATGTTGATCTATGTTGGATAGAAGATGATTTTAAGCTTGTGTATGTTGTATGAAGTTAAAGAACAATTTCTTGGTGAAAATCCTTGTGTGGCCGATTATGATGATGAATATGGATGATGATGTTCTTTGTTAAAGTATGATTTTATGTTGGATTAGTGATGTTAATGAACATCTAAGGAGTTGTTGGAAGTTTGAAGTTGAAAAAAAAACTTCTAGGGTCATTTTGTAAGGTTGGCCAAAAGTTGAGGTGGAAGATGAAAAATTGGTGTTTTTGGAGTTAAATGATGAATTTTGGTCAAAGTGAGCTAAATTGAAGTTTCTGGAAGATTTTGTCACTTTTGAAACTTTGGGGGCCAAAGTGTAAATTTTGGTGTTAGTTGGTAATTAGTGACAAATAAAGTATAATTAAGCTCATTTGAAGATTTAATGTGAAATTGGGCACTTTTGGCCACTTTGTGAAATTTTGGGCCAAATTGAATGCTTGGCAAAACATTAAGGACTTGGTGATTAATTAATGGTAAAAGAAGTAAAGTTAAACTTCTTTAAGGTTAAGAAAGAAATTGGCAACACTTTAGGTTTTTTTTCCATTTTGTGAGAGTTTGGGCCAAAATTGAATATTTAGAAAAAGTTCAATGACTTTGTTGATAATTAGTAAGAAATGATGTTTAATTTATGCTTAAATGGTAATTAAGAAAAGTTACAAGTTGTTAACCATTTTCTGCAAGATTTGACCAAGTTGGTCAAACTATTGACTTTTTTGTCAAATGGTTGACCGTTACTGGAAATGAGTGTAGTAGGATTGATTAAGTCAAATCCTTATATGATATGTTATTATTTAGTGGTTGTGGACCGCAGGAGTTCAATGGAAACTTCATTGGACATTATCGCTCGGGATTGTTGCGTAAAGGATTATACATCATTAGGTAAGGGGTTTAACTTTCTTAATATGCGTTATGGGTTACCTTCATGTATATTAGGTTAGTTAAGGGCTAGTTCTCGGGTCGAGGGTGGGGACCGGTGACTCCTGGGGCTAGTTCCATGGTAAGGTTAACGGAATGCAGGTTTTCGAGCTTAGGAGAGCCGATCTTACGATCGTGTTATTCTGTGATTAAGGATTAATCTGATCTGTGATTCTGACATTCTGTGGTCAAATAGTAACCTACGACAGTTTTAGGGGATGTACACCCCTCACTGGTACCATGCGTTCTGACCCCGTCTGTGTGTGTGGGCTTTAGAAGCCGACGGGGGCTGTCGTTCTGTTCTGTACGGTCTGGGTTCTGGTACAATTCTGACCCAGTTCTGTTTCTGCCTCTAATCCACTCTCGATATTCGGAATAGTCGGACGGGACTTTTGTATTGCATATCATACCATTGCAAATCATTTACCATGTGATATTATGTTGTATATATGCTAGTACATGGCAGGCTAGTCTTTTATGCAAGTGGTTTTTAAAATAAAAACTGTGATCCTTGCCTAACCCTTACTGAGTACCTTTCGAGGACTCACCCCCCATTACCTTCATATTTTTCAGAAGCTTCTGGTTTGCGACCTGCAGAGTAGCTCTGCCTGGTCCTTCTGAGATTTCTGGTACTTGAGGTACACAGCTCCTTGATTTTGTTTCTAATTCTGATTAGGGGGTAGTCCCGAATTAGTCTGTTCCGGTTATCTGAATTTCTGGGTGAGCACGATTACGGTTTGTCTAACGGATTGACTTTTCTGTTTGTGTTTAGCAGCAGCAGTATCTTGTAGTGATCACCGAGGTCTTGACGACCCGATCACGCAAGCCTAGTACGTATTCTGTTATGCCTTAGTCTGGGCTCTGTAGATGTGGCATGCGCATGTAGTTAGTAGCATTTAGTATGCTCTGATGGTCTGTATATTTTTATTTTACCGGGGAGTGCTTGCCCGGTGCAATGGGCAGGGCTCCTTTCTGGTGCATCTGGCATTGCGCGGAGCTCAACTTAGAAGTTATATTATTGCACGATTCTCCGTAAAACTGCTAACGTGCTTTAGGTTGCAGGTTTAGGATTTAATTAGAAAGCCGTAAAAACCTAGAACGCGTTAAGTAGTTAGAAGTAAGTAACTAAGTTTAGAAAAAAATTTAGGGTCGGGTTTTGAGGTCCACATAACTGAAGCGAGTTTCATTCCGACATTACCGCCATCCCCGCCACCATACTGATACCGCCCGCGCTTTCGCCGAACCCGCTGAGGACGGGGGTGGTGGTAAAAACCATGGTGCATAAAAATCAAGATAATTTCCAGATCATAATGATCCACGGTAGAACTATCAATACCTGAAAGTTCAACAAAAACTAAGCACAACTCATCAAGCTACAACCTGAATCACTTAATCAGTTCTTTCCCTGAAATGATGAAGTATAAGGGGTAAGTCCTCACAGGATAACTTAGTAGGGTGAATAAACATAGTTCTTCGAGAAATATAGTAAGAACCGATAACCTGCAAATAAAACATGACAATACAAAGAAAACCACAACACATCCACAATAGTAATCAACCGGATGCTCATCCATAATGCAACCATACATATCATATGCAATGCATAATTTATAATAGAACAAGCATCCAAACAAGTATATCAATCCAGACTTTCATGGGTCACCCTCGACAGCCATCATCAAGCCCCGCTTGGTTATCCTGGAGGTAATAGTTGGTACCAACTTGGGTCTCGGAAACCCAACTGCCGTATCCTAGTCATACACCTCTTGGGTGCAGAGAAATTTCATATAAACCAGTCATACACCTTATAGGTGCAGAGAACCATTATATAAGCCAATCTATCCAAAACGATTACCAGTACCAGAAGTCAAATATACATACCAAGAATAAATCCATATATATTGATTCCACCGATAAAATCTGCTACGTCACAAGTTTGGTGACAAACGGAGTTGAAACTCCCAAACTCACCTATGCTTATTCCCCTGAACTAAACTTGGCATCATTAGGCCCCACCCTCAAACTAAGCTCAGCCCAACACCCTCTGACATGCATATAATAAATAATCCAAAATGTAAAGTCAAGAGAAGTGTTAAACCCCTTACCTTTAAACTCCACAAGTAGCTACACAACAAATTTTGTGCGAACTCAGAAAATTATTCCCACTGGTTCTCTTCAGTTTCGTCTATACCAAAACGTTAATTAACACCCACTCAGTAATAATAATTTACGGAGTTACTCAATTAATCAACCACACAAAAAGTTACAATCCGATAAACATTCAGAACCTCAGCCTGAACTAATAAGCTTCCAAAAATAAAATCCAAAATAAACAGAGTTCCTAACTTTTCACAAGGATCAAATGAAGATAATCCAAAGTACATGAAGTATCATTTGGCTGTGTTTCTTTCTTCTCTGATGAAGCACCAAAACAAGAAAACTTAAGAAATAGGTATGTTTTAGCCAAAAGCACCCCTTTTAACTTTTATAGTCCCTGGCAGACTATTGACAAATAATGCTTTGATCGCACTTCAGACGTGTTATTCAATTAGCAATATTTGGGGCTCGTGCTTAGGGGCGATGGACATCAAACTAGACATGATGAAGGCATATCACCACGTGGAATGGCCTTTTCTACGTCATATGTTACTTCGACTGGGTTCCCGCCACTCTGGGTTACTTTAGTGATGATGTGTGTTGAATCCGCTTCTTTCTCCATCCTGGTCAATGGGATGCCTTCATGGACTCTCAAACCATCACGAGGAATACGGCAAGGTAATCCACTCTCGCCTTTCTTATTTCTGTTTGTGACTGAAGGCATCCCATTGACGAGAGGTCGGGATCTATTATGGGGATGGCAATGAGCAATGCGAGCCCGACGATCTCGCATTTATTTTTTGCTGATGATTCTTTGATCTTCCTGCGCGACACCTTCCATGCGATGGATACTTTGATGCACATCCTGCGTGTTTATGAGGATGCCTCTGGCCAGCGAGTCAATCTTAATAAATCAGCGGTGTTCTACAGCCCGTCAATTTCCCCATTCAAGAGGCATGTGCTGCAACATCTGTTAGGCATTAGATGGACTTTAACGGAAGAAAAGTACTTGGGTTTTCCGTGGATCTTGGGAAAGCGCAAGAATGGGAAGCTAGAATTTTTTGTGGAGAGAGCCACAGAGAAACTTGCAATATGGAAGGCGTCAACACTGTCCAGGCTGGGAGGGCCACACTCATTAAACCGGTTATCCAGTCTTTACCAACACATCTGATGAGTTGCTTATTCTTACCTCCAAAGATTTGTAAGTCTTTTCGCTCTCTCTCTCTTCGCTTTTTCTGGTCAACTAATGTGGACGAACAGAAGATACCGTGGATTTCCTGGGATCGATTGTGTATGGCCAAGCATGTAGGTGGTATGGGCTTCAGGGATTATCCAACTTTCAACCGAGCTATGCTTGCCAAGCAAGGTTGGCGATTGGTGAAACACGCGGATAGCTTGGTTGCTCGTGTTTTCAAGGGACTTTATTATCCGCCAGGTACCTTTCTTGATGCCAATCCTTCTTTGACTCATTCTATGGTGTGGAAAGCTCTCATGGAAGGGAGAGAAATCATTAGGGAAGGCTACTTTTGGAAGATTGGTAACGGAAAAAGCGTCTCAGCATGGGAGAACAGGTGGTTACCGGGACCGCGGCTGAAAATTTTCACTATTCCATTATCGCACTGGTCTCATCTGCATGTGGTGGATTTTATAGATCAATCATCTATGGCTTGGAAGTGTTCGAACATTGATGCGATATTCCATCCATCTGATGCAACTGTTATTAAAGGTATTCCATTGAGCCCTCGTTCTTTAATTGATTTGTTTACATGGGGCATCATTGACAATGGACAGTTCACGGTTCGGTTGGTATATTACCTGTCATATGTGTTATTGTATAAAAAGGATCCCTGCTTGATAATTGATTTCTGGAAATGGTTATGGGGTCTCAAACTGCCACCGCGCATCCAGACTAACTTGTGACAGGCGTGTGGGGATATTCTTCCTACCAGAGATAATCTGCCCTCTCAGGGCGTTAATGCTGAGCTGGAGTGCCCGATTTGTCTGGATCGGATGGGGGTATAGAAAACCCTGGATGTTAATATCGTAACTCTATAGGACTCTGGAGAAGATTGGTTGATCCATTTATGAGAGGAATATAAGGACAAATATGATCTTTTATTGTTGGCTTCTATTATGATCTGGTTTTTGTGGAAGAACAGGAATATGGTTTATTATGAGTCCAAATATCATTCGTTGGTTGCTCTGGCACAGCAGATACGAGGATGGCGTGATGCCTGGGTGGCAGCCCAGACAATCACAACTCCCCTTATCGGTGATACCCCGGGGCCTATGGTGTGTCCCCACCGCTGGATGGGTTGGTTAAGATCAATGTTGACGGTGCTCTCTGTAAGCAAGGATGTATGGGGGCGGTTGGTGTGGTTTTGAGGTACTCTGGTCGACAAGTAATTGAGGCTTCCTCACTTGGTTTTCTTATGCTGGAGATGATCCTTTATATGTTGAAGTAGCAGTTATTCTGTGGGGACTTAGAGAGTCGCGCCATCTCAATTTACCATCTATTCATATTGAGTCGTATTCATAGATCTTAATCAATGAGTTGCAAGTGGCTATAGCCTCGTCATCTTACCACTTTGGCATATTGCTAGTTGAGGTTCGTTTCTTTAGTAATTTATTTATTTCATGCACTTTCACTTTTGTACCACGTCGTGTGAACAATGTTGCACATGTCGTTGCTAGACACGTCTCTCCATTCTTGGACGCCGCTCATGGCTTGCTCCTATGCCAGTATGGTTTTGTAATGATCTCACTTAAGTAATGCAAAGCCCCCATTTCTCAAAAAAAAAAAATTATACTTTTTTTCAAAGGCTAGATTCGTTTGTTTCTAAAAGGCATCTCCTGACTTAAGAGTAAACAATTCATTTTCTTTACTTTTTTTTTACCTAACCAATACGTAATACTTAGCAACTTAGTAAGATTTTTACTCCTTTCTTTTACTTTTACCTATTTTTGTCTCTTACTACTTACATTATTATTATTATTATTATTATTATTATTATTATTATTATTATTATTATTATTATTATTATTATTATTATTA
>JBBYHH010506182.1:0-11084 GCA_038382905.1 Daphne laureola
AACGACCAGCGGAATCAGGGTTGGTTTATCTAACCATACCTAACACTAACCTAGGCAACCTGCTCTGATACCAAACTATCACCACCACCACTCCGGAGGGCGCAGCGGAAGCGTGCAGAAATGGTGGCGAGAGGCGGAGGTGACGACAGAGCAAAATTCACCTTTGAGAATTGTGGGCCCGTAAATCTACCCTTCAAAATTTCAGGTTCATAATGACTTATCTGCTAACGTGTTATTCAAGTTTAAGGCGTTCTAGTACTTAATCCTAAACCTGCACCCGGAAACACGTTAGTGTTATACAGAAAATTGCGTTGTAATAATACATAATTATTACAGACATTCAGATCATGTTGAATGCTTCTAACTACTGATGCATGCTACCTCTACAAATCCATATTATGCCAATAACGAACGTACTGAAACTCACGTGATCAGGTCATCCCGACTCCGATGATCACGACAAGTTACTGCTGCTGCTGCTAACCATAAAACATCAAAGATCTATCATTAGTCAAATTAGAGACGTGCTCACAGATAATTATATTAATCAATTTAATCAGAACAGAACCTATCGAGACTATCCCCGTACCTGAATCAGAACTTAACACTCAGGAGCTATGTACCTCAACTTCGTCAAATACAAATTGACCGACAGAACTTTTCTGCGGTTCCCAGAACGGAAGCTCCTGAAAATGTTATATGTAAAGGAATGAGTCCTCAAAAGCTACTCAGTAAGGGCGGGGGTAAAGAATAGTGGTCAAATAACGTGGAACCTGTAAAAAATGTTAGTACACACTTCGTATATACGGATGGTCCCAAAGGACGGATCTAGACACGAAGTCTAGACCCACGGATAACAGATATGACAGCTCCCGGTGGCCATCGCCAGTCTCGGGATATGGAAGTGCCCAGGGGACGAAGCCCATCTCGGGACATTGAAATGGAAGACACATGGTACCAGGGAAGGGGTGTACATCCCCACAGATAACTTTCGTAAATGTTAGGGTCTAACGATCCCTGGTCAGACAGTAGCAGATCATATCAGATGCCAGAAATCCAGAAAATCCAGAACCTGAATACCACTAATATTTACCACGTGACTAGTCAAGGGCCCCACCACCGGCCCAGGACTTGCCTCAACTACCTTAATATACACGATGATATGCAGGAATGTATATTAAGAAAGTTAAACCCTTACCTCAAATTATCAGAAAATCTACTGAAGCCACCGCAACAACTATCCAACAGAAAATCCCAAAAACATAGAACTTATACTGAGAAACACATAAACAGAAGAATCGTAGTTACTTAACTAGAATTCTTAACTTATTCTAATTTATCATAATTACGACTAATACTCCAGACTTTATCTGAAGGTTCACTTTTACCCAGAATTTCCAGGAATTGACTAACTTATCCAAAGTTGCCAATTTTTCACTTTTAATCTTAAATGAGCTTAACTAAACATTATTTGTCACTTAGACAATCAGACACTTTAACCTTACCAAAATTTCCATTTTGGTCACAAAATTCCAAAAGTGACAAATCTTTCCATAAACCTTACTTTAGTTCATTTAATTTCAAATTTTATTTCATACTTCCAAAACACTCAACTTAAATTCTTTAATTCCATTGAATCACCAAAATGCAGATACACATCCAATTTTTTCCAGAATATGCAGATTGACACAAAACTTCATAGAATTGACAAAATTACTGAAAGTTCACAACTTTCATCACAAATGACAATTTTTCCAACCCAACTTCCATAATTGCACAAAATACACAAACTTTTGAGAAGATGTGCAATTTGATCATAAAACTTCAGAAAGTGACAAAACTCTATTTTGTTTGTCAAGTTTTCAATTCTTTTCCAAATAATCATGAAAATTACCAAAATTTCACAATTAATTTTGGGCAAACATTTCGATCAACCCTCTAATTTTTGATCAATCTTCAAAATTACCCAAAACTTTACCAAATTGATTCCTTTCAATTCCTAACTTCATTTACTTCACCAAATGATCATTTAATACAATTAAACAACCCAAATATTCCAAAACATCAAAAACTGCCGATTTTTGGTTTTTGTCCCAACTTTCGGCCAAACTTCCAATTCAACCTTAAACCTTTCAAAAGTGCCATTTTTCATACTTAACCAAATTACCAATTAATTTTATAAAATGACACTTTTTCACCAAAACTTCAAATTGCCAAATATTTCCCAAACTTTTCAATTTTGATCGAAATTTTCGGTTCTTGTCCAAATCAAACCCAAACTTCAACCAGCTTGTCATTTTAACCCTTACACTTTCTTTCCTTCACTAATATTCCATTTAATCCAAACTTTAACAACCAAAACATCACAAAATGCTTCTCAAAGTTTTGACCTTCATCATATTTTTTTTTCCATAATCATTTTCCAATTAAACCACCAACTTTAATCCATCACAAACATCACCAAAACATCATTCCTTAAAAAAAAATCCAACAAACATCAACCCAAAAATCAACCATGATTTTAGGCCATCATCATAACCCAACCATCCCACATGATTCAACCTTCAAACCAAATATTAAACATGCACATTATATATCCAAGAATACAATGGAAGCATGCTTTCAACCAATTTCTATACTTCGATCAAGAACATGATTCTTTAACCAACCAAACTTCACCAAAACTTGGAATCATGGAGAAGACAACCAAAAGGCTTGATAATCACCAAAGATTCAAGCTTATCTTAAGGATTTAGGAAGGATTTGATGAAGATAAATGGGCATGAACTCCCTTCAAAATTGGTCTCTAGAGGAAGAGAAGATAAGAGATCATTTCCAAGCTTAAACCTTAATAACTTACTAATTAATCAAGGAACCAACCTTACCTTCATTAATCTTGAACCTTTGAAGCTTGAAGATGAGAGGAGCTTGAATAACCATGAAGAAATGAAGGAGCAAAATCGGCTGGACCATGGCAACGTGAGCTTTACGTTTTGTTCATTCTTTCTTTTCTTTCATTTGTCTTCTAATATAACTACTACTACTTACTTATCCAATTTCCTTTATTAGATAAATAGGTAGACAATCCTAAAACCTATCCCTCCATCTCAATTCCTAGCCATTAGATGAGATTCTCATCAAGATTTCATCCCTTGATGTAGTGACACATAACCAAATTTTCATCCATAATCATTTCCTTCCAATTTCTTTTTCATTTTCTTAACAAATCCTTACTAAATCAACCATTCTCACTTTAGCCCATTATTTGGGCCCAAATAAAAGCCCATAACTGACCATCCCAATAAATCACCCAACATATGCTTTTTTGTCCAATTTTCCAAAATGACCATTTTGCCCACCGAAACATATTTTTGGCATAATGATCATGGATTTTCAAAACATTCCAAATTGCTAAAATTCAACAGAATGGGCTTCAAATAAATTCTTGGGTCATGAGAATTATAAAAAATGCACCTTTTCTTCCAAAGTGACTAATTTACCATTCTGAGGTAAATTTTGGTAAATTAGCTCAATACTCATGTTTTAATTTCTTGAAGTGAAATATCTCGAAGATAAACTTCAACTAACTTCCTGAAACTCTGGAAACATCAGAAAATGTGTCCCATACGCGTGAACATAAAGTATCAGTAATTACAGATTTCACCCGCCGACAATTTTCTCAGATTTCCACCATTTTTTCCGGTGCTGATTGTAACATATTTTATATTGCATATTGTCATGCTAACATTGTCATTGCAGGAAATGAACAAAGATTTTTCCCCTTTACTTCTACCTAACCTCTTACTGAGTTCTCCCTGGAACTCACCCTTTATATCTCCATACTTTTAGGAGCATCAGGGTCTAGGGCCGCGGACTGAGGTCCCACCTGGCCACACTATATTGTGATTCTGAGGTACTTACATTGCTCTTAAGTATTGTTTAATGAATTGTACAGTTTAGGGATGTTCCCGGTAGAGAAAAAGAAGATGTCACCGGTGAAGTTACAGATAATCTCACAGATGATGATACTGCTTATGTTAAAGATTTACAGTAATAGAATGATTGTATATGTACTGATGGTTAACACTTATCTTTGATGTGTAGTGGCAGCAACAACAGTGTCAGGTGGTGAATGTCAGAATCTATTAGATTTGACTTCCTGATCAAAGTGTATGCTTTTATTGGTAAAGCAGGCTCTGTAGATGTAGGTTGCATTATACATGTAGCATAGACAATCATTGTTGTTAAATGTTATGATGATGTTCAATTGATAAATGTCTGATGATGGTATGTATGATTGATGTCGTGATTATTATGATGCATGTTTACTTTATCGGGAAATGCTTGCCATAGGCAGCTTCCTTTCGGAGTATCTGGTTGGAGCTGAGCTCAGTATATGTATATTGTTATAAATGTCTGGATTGCTGACATCCAACACTTTGTAACGATCAATCCGCCACCATATCCGCTACTACTGAAAGATTAACTACGTAGTGATTCTCCACTATCCAAATAAACATTTTCAATTACTCACGTTGAAAGAAACCAACATTTAGACCCACCAATTATAGTCTTGTCAAAGGATTTTTCTACAAATAAGAAGCTCGCACTGAAAGAGGTGTTTAGAGAACTTGTCATTAACCATGTACTTAGCAACCAACAAGCACTAATCAGTCATCCATACTGCACAACAATGATAAGATTAACAAAACTCTAGTGGCGAACCATTAAAGAACCCAACTGAAAGAAACTAATCATAGACAATTTTGAATCAGGAGGAGAAGGAGAAGGAGGAGGAGGATGAGGATGAGGAGAAGGATAAGGGGAAGGAGAAGGAGAGGAGGAAGAGAAGAAGAAGTAGAAGCAGAATCAGAAGCAGTTGGGGCGCCTCTTCTTTCAGCGTAGCGTCTTCAGTGCCTCTCTTCTCTAGTGTGACGCTCTTCTACCAGGCGAGTTACTATTGGAGCATCATTTTTCCTCAAGCTTTTCGAAATTCCATCGGACGAGCCAGATCTCTCCTCGTCGTGCTTATGGGTGCGGATCCACTTCCCTCTACTAACAATTCACCCTACGTCTGTCTGATATCTATTTTATCCCGGCCTCCTGCTTCAATTTTGGTTATAGCATGGAGGCTAAAGGCGTATCCTCTCAATCAATGACTAAGGTCGGTTCGCTTGGTCTCCGCCGACGCCGGTAAGTGTGTGCTCCTCAATTTGGGGGGTGTTGCTCATCTTTCCTGGTGTGCTTCATGGGTTGATGATTCTCTGGTGCAATCTGGACCCTCGGCAGGCGTGCGCGTGAACTCCTTTCAGTACTGAGTTATTCTGTCCAAGGCGTCTGTGACCTAACTTACATCCCTGCTCAAATGAAGGGGTGGGCTTCCGGAACCCGCGGTTAGATGTGTTCTCGCCTTCACCATTGCGTTTGGTTTTGCGTTGCCAGTACTCACCTCTGTGTGGTGATGAGGAGAAGGTCCCAGGTTTAGGTATAGGGTGTTTAAGGAAGAAGTTATGTCTTCCAGAGACCATGGTAGCTTTGGGGATTACCCGCCCCATGATGTGCCTTGAGGCGCTGGATTGGAAGCCTTCTGGGAATGAGGGTCTCCCAGTTTGTGCTCCTAACTGATTTATTTTAGACCCGTTTAGCTACTTGGTTTTCTTTTGGTATACTTTATTGTGTTTTTTTTTGTTCCTTTTCTATATTTTTGGTCAGTGCGGTAGGCTTGTTGTTACTCTGATACAGGTCTGGACGGCTTATCTCCCCTCAGTGCACTGTTGTGATGCGCCAACACTATTTTACTCCTTGTAAGCTGTCAGGGGTATTGGGATCGGGATTCATCTTGATCTTCTATCCAGCATAGCACTTTTAGTGCTCTTAAGCGTTTTTAGGCAGTTGTGGGAGCATGTCTGGCTAGCTCTCTGTGACATGAGTGGCATCTTGTTTATTATCTCGTTAGCAAGATAGCTCAGGTTTAGGTGTGACGTTTGCTAGTACCTAGTTTTTATTCTATTCTTATTAGCTTGATTTTTTGTGATTATTCATCAATAAAATGAGCCGTCTTGTTTCAAAAAAGAAGAAGAAGAAGGTAGAGGCTAGAGGCTAGAGTGTGTCGGGCTTAAAAGTGTGCCTGAATGTGCCCAAGTCTAATAAATTTCAAAATTTCCATACTCATCTTCTTCGTGTTCTTCTGGTCACTGGACTTCTAGGAAGGATGGAGCACCACCCTCCACCTCTCACTTCTAGCCTTCGACCATCGTAACTCCTACCTTAAGAACCGTTGAGCCATTAGCAACCAGGTGGTAGCCTCTTTCATCAATAGTCACCAAAGACTAAAAATCGTAGCAGATCCATTTGGATGACCCGCTATCCGACCCGATAAAATCCGCCAACCAAGACCGCAATATATCGCTTCTCCAGTCACCGATGCTCCATTTCCAGCCATTTCCTGAGCTGAACGATGCAATTCATCCCACGACCCGAATCTACAACCTATTGCACATGACAGATATGTGATGTGCCTACATACCTTAATAATATGTAGTCGACTCATTATGATGCACATGTTTATAAAAATGATGTAACCATGAATTACATACAGTTAATGATCAAAGCTATCAAAATGAAGTTAATAATTCCAATAATGTCAATTAATGATGAATCGGAAGAATATCAGCTGAAAAAAATGGAAGAAGATAAATTTTCAGTGAAATTAGCATCACATTATACCACAAAAGCATCATTTCTCATGGAGTGCATCATTTGATGCATGGAGTTTATCATTTTGGAGGATGGAGTGCATCATTTGAGTTCATCATTTTTGTAAGGGAGAGCATCATAGTGCAATGAGAGTGCATCATTGTGGTCACCAAAGGCATCATCGTGAGAGGTTGATGAAAATAAGTGCATCATTAAGTCATCATAATGATGCATGTAAGGTAGTGCATAATACGTAAAATACAAATCATCATTCGTGACACCAAACGCATCATTTTGAACCAAGATGTGATACTGTCTTGTCCAATAGCGAAGAGCATAGTTTTAAGTGTTGAGCTCATTATACTAATCAACTGGAGCATCATTTTAAGCACATAGATCATCTGTTTAAGCACTCAATCATTTTTAAAGGTTGAACAAAATGTTGCATATAGTTCATTAGGAGTGGATCATTTTTCAAGGATGGAGTGGATCATTCATGAAGTGCATCATTAGTGGGGTATAGTGCATTATTAAGTCATCATAAGGGGCTTTTCATGTTTGTAGATGAAAGCATAGTGCAATGGGATTGCATCATTAGTGAAACAAAGTGCATCATGTGATAGCACGAGAGCATCACTTTCGACAGTTGAACAAAGTGCAACATCATCATCAGGATAAGTGCATCATGTCGTTATGGGAGAGCATCATAATGCCAAGTGAAATGTATCATTGTCGTGAACAAGTGGATCATTGTGTGTTGTAGAAAAAAATGTTTGCATCGGTCATTAGAAACAAGCGCATCATATTGTTATCGATGAGCATCATAGTGCATCGGGAATGCATCATTGTGGTATCGGCGAGCATCATTTTGGGCAGTTGAACAAGTGTGCCGGGGCAGATGGTTTTTTTGTGACAGGTTGGATTCGTTACTAGTTTTGTTGATTTTGCGAAGAAGGAAGGTGGATCGATTTGATTTCTGTCTAATTTGGTTGCTCTGGAAGGAAGGAAGGATGGATCAACATAGATTTGATGATTCTGGAATCATCGCTGACAAAGAGAGCGACAAGCTAGAGTCGTGTTCTTCATTCTTTGTTCTATCTATAGGCACATATCGTGTGCCTATGGCACAACCTATCCTCAGTTGGAGCCAATCGCTTCACTAGTCCCTAACGCTCCATTCCCAGCAATTTCCTCAGCTGAGTGACACAACCTATCCCACACCCCGGATCTGTAACCTGTTGCACATGATAGAATTATGATGTGCCTACATACTTTAATGATGTGCTTGCATACCTTAATGATGTGTCATCGACTCATTATGATGCACATGTTTATAAAAATGATGTAACTACGAGCATATAATTAATGCTCAAAGCTATCAGAATAAAGTTAATAATGCCAATTAATTCCAATTAATGATAAATTGGAAGAATATCAGCTGAAGTAAATGGAAGAAGATAAAATTTTAGTGAAATAAAAATCACACTGCACAAAAACATCATTTCACACGTAGTGCATCATTTTGGAGGATGGAGTGCATCGTCTGAGTTCATCATTCAGGAGAGTAAGTTTATCATGTATGAGATGGAATGCATAATTAGTGGGGAAAAGTGCATCATGTTTGTAAATGAGAGCATCACTCTGGTCACCAAGCGCATCATTTTGAAAAGTTGAAGAAAATGAATGCATCATGTTTATAAGGGAGAGCATCATAGTGCAATGGGAGTGCATTATTATGGTCATCAAAGGCATCATTTTGTGAGATTGAAGAAAATTAGTGAATCATTAAGTCATCAGAATAAGTGCATCGTGTTTGTAAGGTAGCGCATCATACTTGAAACCAAGAGCATCATTCTAGTCACCAAGAGCATCGTTTTGAAAAGTTAAAGAAGATGAGAGTATATCATTAAATCGTCAGAATGGGTGCATCATGTTTGTAAGGGAGAGCATCATAGTGCAACGAGAGTGCAATGTTGTGGTCACTAAAGGCATCATCGTGAGAGGTTGATGAAAATAAGTGCATCATTAAGTCATCAGAATGATGAATGTAAGATAGTGCATTATGCTTAAAATAGAGAGCATCATTCGTGACACCAAGGGCATCTATTTGAACCATAACATCATATTATCTTGTCTAATAGTGAAGAACATTATTTTAAGTGTTAAGCTCATCATACTAATCAAATGGAACATCGTTTTAGGCACATAGAGCATTAGTTTAACCACTCTATCATTTTGAAATGTTGAAGAAAATGTGTGCATCATAATTCATTGGGAGTGCATCATTTTTTAAGAATGAAGTGGATCATTCATGAAGTGCATCATTAGTGGAGCATGGTGCATTATTAAGTCACCATAAGGGGTTCTTCATGTTTATAGATGAGAGCATCATAGTGCAATATGAGTGCATCATTTGATAGCACGAGAGCATCACTGTGGGTGGTTGAACAAAGTGCAGCATCGTCATCAGGATGAGTGCATCATGTTGTTGTGTGAGACCATCATAATGCAAAGTGAAATGCATCATTGTCGTGATTAAGCACATCACTGTGTACTGTAGAACAAAATATTTGCATCAAAATTATCAAAAATGAGCGGAAAATAGTGCATCATGAATGCATCAATGTGTTGTCGGCGAGCATCATTTTGGGCGGTTGAACAAATGCGTAGGGTCGTTTGTTTTTCTCACCAAAGGAAGGGGGCCGGTTAGATTTAATGTTGATTTCGTTGAGCTCGAAAAAAAGGAATGGGGATTTTCTTGATTTGTGTCCATTTTTGTTGCTTCGCGTGGAAGAAAGGAATGAAGACCTACGTTTGACGACGACGCAATCGGCGGCGAGAAACACAATGACTATTTCACCATCGTGTTTCCTCTTCCTTGTTCTATCTAGTTCTATCCATAAGCACAAATCGTGTGAAATTAGCACAATGTATCAACACTCTATCATTTTGTACGTAAAAGAATTGTTGTTTTCTTTCATTTATTTTATTTTTTATTTTCATTAGTCTGTCTAATTGGTGTCCATATTATTTTTTTAGTAGTGCTCATAAAGAAATTACTCATAACGTAATTAGTATAGTTTTGTATTTACTAAATGGTATCAATTGACACCACTCATTACAAGCTCCATTCGGCCCTAATTAGAAGCGCAGCCTCTTGAAGATGCTCAAATGATCGATCCAAGTAAAATTAGAAAATGTTTCTATTAGAGAAAAAAAACATTTACAAAATGAAATTTGGATATGAAATTTCAAAAAAGTTTCCACAAGTGAACAAACCCTAACCCTAATTGTACTAATGGTGGATGGGGGTTTCTGGGTTTCATTAAATCTCATGGGGTATCTTTGTCAACAAAAAATCTCATGGGATATTTGTTTGGTCGTAAAAATTGGGGAGATAACTAAATGTTATGGAAAAACTAAGAGGGGAGCGCAATGTATTTCTAATAAGATCCATGTCTATTATTAAGGACCTATTATGCGGATGATGAACAATGAACTAGTACTCAGTAGTCATGCATTGGTCTAGATCCTCTCCTAGGGACTCAGTCCTAGGGTTTACGTACTGGGGTTTGCCCTTCCATGTGAAGAGGTGGTGGTTTTTTTGGTTTTGTTGTGCATGATCAGGCGGAATTCTTGTGATCATGGAGGATTTAGAGGCGGCTCTGAGCCAGTTTTGCTTGACCAGACTGATGACGAACCTTTTAATTTTTTTCTTATTGGATCATTGTGGAAAAAATGCTCATTCAGAAACCAAGCCTTCTTTAATATGATGCAGTCATTATGGTAAGCGGTTGAAGGAGTCGATATGGAGGTCGTGGGTGAAAACAAGTTTCCTTTCATTTTCTACTATCGTTGTGATATCGATAGGGTTCTTAAGGACCGGCCATGGCTATTTGAGCGATATGTTCTACTTCTACAAGAAATTTTAGTTGTGGACTAGCCTAAGAAAATCAAACTAACAACAACTATATTTTGGATTCGTCTATATGACTTACTGGTTGGGGCGATGCATGAAGAGATAGTTGCTCACCTTGCTTCACAAGCAGGACAAGGGCTACATTTTGGATTCGGCCATTACGCTTGCGACCCTTAGAGGAGTCTACATGTGGAGAAGGTACTTGAACCAAAAACTCTGACATCTTACCCTCGACGGCCATGTCAGTTGTTACCACCACCCCCGCGCCGGACCCGACGGAGGCGCGCGTGCCGGTCGGGAATAGGGGTGGCAGGAACTGGCGACTCGCCTAAGCTTACTTAACTTACCTAACGTAGGTCATCTCAGTAATAAAGCATAAATACAACTCAGCACAGCGGAAACTTAAACAATAACTAATATGCTTAAATACATGCATGCGACTTTTACAACTACAGAGCCGATCTAACAT
>JBBYHH010506403.1:0-11082 GCA_038382905.1 Daphne laureola
ATCATAAATACCACCAAGGACTCTGCAGTTCGAGTCGGCTGAGCTGACTCTTCAGCTGCTTCCCCTTCTCTTTATTTCTGATCTTTTTCATCTTCCTCCTTTTCTGTATATATATATATATATATATATATATATATATATATGATGGTCTGAAGTCACAAAGAAGCTAGGGTTACTAGAACCAGAAGTAATATATATGCAGTATTAGTCTGCGGCGGATCGTATGTGAAACCTTCATGTGAGGTTTTCCAAAGGGTTTCCGATTGAGTTCCTTGGCATTCTGTCCACCTCCTTAATTATATACTATAAATTTATGTATATATGTGTGATCTATCTTTCCATATAGCTAGTTGTATCTATAATACCACCATATATTAATGGATTATTGGAGGTGGGCATACTGCCAATAGACCTCTTTTGGTTTCTCTTTGTCAAACCTCCCTGAATCTGCAGATTACATGCACAAGTGTAGCTATACTCCAGAAGGTACCTCTTGCAGGTTTGTTTTCATGGATCCTTATTTTATTTAACAGGTACCTAACCAAGCCCATGTCTCTAATTTGTTATTTTCATTCTCATATGATTAATTACATACACACTATATGATTTTGATCACCATCAACTCTTTTAATTAATTACTGGTTATATATGTAATACTTGCTTAAACTAGTCCATGAATTAATGAATTGTTTGTTAGATCCATCATGTTGTACATGTTTCTTTCTGTTTTTTGGTTTTTGGATCCATATAGTATACAGCTGGAGATTAAGTGAGAATTAAAGGTTTTGATGTACTGAGCAACAGGCGGGGCAGGTGAGTATAATCAATCATTGCTGGATTCGAATACTAGTGATGATGATCTGAGTAGAAGTAATTAATTTCATCTCATCTAACTCCCCTTTTGTCTGCTCACTCCTTCCCTTTTTATCATTTCTCTCTGGGTCATATCATATCTACCGCATGCCAACCCTTCTCACTGTAATTAATTAAATAGCTAGTGCAATACTTTTCTTTTCCCTGGTGGTTCATGGTTTTTGGAATTTGATTTCCCAAGTATTTGGTTAATTTTATCATCAAATTATTAAATTATACTCCGTATAATTACCTGTGTGACTTTAGAGATTGGGAAATTAATTATCTTCTGCTAGTTGTTGAGTTTAGTGAACCTTACTAGGTTGCTTGAGTCCGCTTAAGCTACAGCCTACAGGCTAGGGCAGTGCCCTTCAAACTTTAGTGCAGTAGTACTACTGACCTCGGAATAATGGTGGTGTGTAGGTCCTCCACGCGCCCTTATACGTAGGCTCATCATTGAAACACTGACCATTCTCTCTTCTCAAACAGGTCATGCGCTGTCCACTCGCTCTTCCAGCGCGTGGAGTGACCATGTATTCACCCTTTCATGTATGTTATGTGTGCATGTATGTATGGCTTGTCAAATTGATCTCCTTTCTGAATTTGGGTCAAACTGTGTAGGACTGAACCCGAAAGAGACGCCGGTCAATATTACCAGTTTGCCTTCTGAATAAATAGGTCGTGGTTGTTTTTCAATAAATTCACCAACTTATATCTTTACAGAATTATTCATAATCAGCTATAGCAACTTTACTTCATAAATTACCATTTGAAGTTGGCCATGTTTCAGTTCAGGCTAACAAAGAAATTTATTTCTAAAATTTTTTATCCTACTTTTTTAATTTCTAATATATTTAACAATCTTAAATCCATCATTTTTTTATAAAATAATATTTTTTTCAAATTTCTTCACTCACACACATCTTATTCATCAATCAAAACACACAATCTCAAATTTTTTTTCTATTTCTTCTGAACTGAGCCCATATATAATATAGAAAAATGTTATGTGCAATTATTTTGGACAATTTTTTGAACATTTTCCTATTAAATATTTGTTATGTACTCCATTCGTCCTTCAACAGTTATCTCATTTGTTTAAATAGTTTTATAGTATTTAATCTATAATTATTTTCATAAATATTTAGATATCAAAAATGAAATATTTCATAGTTGTTTCATATTTGTAATCTAAATTTTTTAAATACATATTTTTTGAATTTTTTAAAATTGTTTATTTTTATTAAAATTGAAGTCAAATAATGAATTTTGAAATATCAAAATCAAACGGGATAATTATTTAGAGACGGATGTAGTATATTTTGGTGGATTCAGAATTAAGTAGACTCACAAAATTAATTGATTACATGGTAGAATTTTAATAAGAGTATCTAAAAGATTGTCTAAAGTGATTTTCTGTAACATTTCTCATATAATATAATATAATATTTAATAGTATTAACATGGATTCTTTACTAGTTGCTAGCATCTGCGATAAAATTAAAATCTTAGTGGGACTTGGTGACTTGATAAATGATTATACGTGTGTCAACGTGAATGGCTGTAAAAAAAAATAGCAGTGTTTTACAGGTTAGTAGTAATAGTATCATAGCATTGATCGTGTGAGTTGATGATGATGTTTAGTTTTTGGTTAATGCGCAAATAGCGCGTTAATCAAGGAGAGAATAGGATAAAAACCTGCAAAAATTTAAACCTGCAAAACATTTGTGTGGTGTTGATGAAGGGGAAGGTATGATTTGGTGCACTAGTTTACTGAGCAATAGCATGGCATGCATGTATGATTATATTGAGCATTTGGTGGTGTGAGGCTCAGCCTTCAGACTCTTCATCACATGAAAGTCAATCATGAGGGATGCAGCTGGACCGAACTTTCTCTCGTTTATGCATGCTCATGAATAGTAATTTGTTTAATTTGGAGTCAACCAATGGAGGTCTTATTGTTTAATTTGGGAGTCAACCAATGGAGGTCTAAGAGATAAATAATTTTAGTCTTAAAACATTTCAAAATTTATCTGTGGTTTTATTTCTTTTGTTCTAGAAAGATTGTAATATTTTTTTATTGTTTTCATAGTATTTAATTTATAATTTATTTTTATAAAATTATAGACATGTAAAATTAAATGATTCATATATTTTTCATAATTTACAATCTAATATTTTTAAATATATTTTTTTACTGTTTATTTTAGTTAAATTTTAAATTAAACACTATAACTTGAAAGAGTAAAAGATAACTTGAAAGAGTAAAAGAAATGTTATAATTTGTGTGGAACAGAGGGAATAAAATTTTGGTGGTCAATGAGCAAAGGGTAACAAATTAAAATTCAAATAAGATTTAATTCTTTCAACAATTTAAAGTCATAAAATTAAAAATGCATCAAATTTTGATGAATACTATCCATTCACTATATTGAAGAATTGTAATGAATTCTTTATATTTCCTTCCTAACATATATATATATATATATATATATATGGTATATAATTTATTAATAAAATCTTTGAATAATTGTAATGAATTCTTTATATTTTGTGATATTATGTCTATATTTATATCTCATCTAGTGTAAAAGTTTTATAACAATAAATGATGTAGAACTATTGAAATATAATCAATTTTATAATCTCTATTTTTTAAATATATTTTTCCTCTTCAATTTTTAAATTATTTGATTTTGACATTTGTTTCTTGGTTTATATGTTTGGTAACATGGTAAAATACAAAAACAGTTAAAAATAGTAAAATTAAAAGTTAAATTCTCACTTTAATTCAATTCAACTGTTAAGTTAAAATGTTACAAAAGTTTTGATGTGGAAAAAATAACATGCATTGGAAGATATAAATGGATTCCTTTTAAAAAAATCCTAAGCCCTGGACTCACGTATTAAATGATTAAGAGATGACGAACATATGGGTGGAAAAGTTTGGGGTTTCTCCAGAATAAGTAAAAATGTTGAATGCAAATAAAGTAGTTATAACATGGAATAACGAAGGGGAGAACATGGTAAAAATTTATGAGTAGAAACATATTTTTATCATATTTTCACTGCATAAAGTAAAAGATAAAATATAAAAGTTAATTAGAGAGTTGGCCATTGCCACAATTTGGAAAACAATATTAAAATTGCATGAAATTAAAATAGAGTATATGCTTTCTGAACATTTAATTTAATGATCAAGTATCTAAAGATATTTGTATAGGTTTCGAATTCGAGTTTTCGATATCTCAATCTCATATATCTTTTGTATATATAAAAAAAAAAGATGAGATGAGATGAGATGGTATAATCCCATTAACGGTATTGTTCGTCTCAATAATTTTATGTGATATATACATTTATAATTAATTAGTTAATACTAATTATATCTCAACATTTAATTATCTACATTAAAAAACTATTAGAAAATAAAAAAACAAAGTAAAAATGAATATAATTAAGGTAATTATATCATTACAGAAAATAAACATCAAAAAATGAAAAATAATAAAGGAAAATTACTGTTTATCCACTGTTATTTTCCATAAGTATATATAGTGGCGGATCCACCACAGCGTGAGTGATGTCAATACACACCACTCAATGAATACAAACCTATATCAAGTTATAGGTAATTTGTTTTAGGGTAATTTATACAAAATTTCGTGAAATTTTTAGTTTTCTCTCTCGATTTTGAGAAATCTTCAGAAAATTCTTTGAGGTACTGTAAAATTTTTAACTATCCCCTTCAGTAGTTGATTATGTTTAATATTTTATTAAATTTATGAAGAAATCACTTAATTACATTATAAATATTTTAACCCGAACAATTTTACACATTTGGTATATAAATAGAAATTTTTTTCATAAATTTAACAGAAAATATAACTGGATTAACTGTTAAAGGGGATAGTTGAAAGTTTGACAATATTTTAGAGGGATTTATGCAGATTTTTCAAAACTAGAGATTTCATCTAAACTCAGAGTTTTTTTTTGTAAATTATCCTTTGTTTTATGAGCACTATTGAAAAAATAATATTACCATCACTATTATAATTGAACAATTAGTGATGACAAAAATTAAATAAATAAAAGAAAAAATTAAATTCATGTATATAAAATGATATAAATGTTTCATAATCTAAATTTTTATAAAATTTAATTGTAAAAAAGTTGATTTTTGATAAATGAAATAAATTGTATATGACATGAACATCACTCAATAAATGTGGATCTGTCACTGAGTATATAATACTAGTATAATACTAGTATAATACTGCTTTTGTTCCCCTCTTTTGCAAATAAATATTTTCGGCAACTAGGATAAAATGTATATAATTTGTTACTTAATATTACAATTTAGTCATTATTTTTTCTATTTTAATTAATTAGATAGTTAAGTTTTTTTTGAATTCTTGAACTATCTAGCAAAACTCTAACATTAGAAAAGCTGAGTTTGAGCCGTGTTTTTTGAACTTGATTGGAGCGAACTCAAACCAACGTTTCATGAGTCGAACTTGAATCAATGATGTTTAGACTCGACTTGATTCATTTATATCCCTAGATTAGAGTTTATTTTGTTTGCTTTAGATTCCTTGTTGTTGGTTTCTTAGAGAGTATGTCAATTTAGTATTTGGCTGTTACTGATACAATTGATCCATTTGTTCAAAAGTAAATGCTACTAGTATCTTTGTATACCCAAAAGAATACGTATTTTAACTATATTATATTATATTATATTTAGAGTAAAGTTCATTTTTAATCCTTTAATTATAACGTGTGTCATATTTTGATCCCGTTTTAAGAATTCGTCTTATTTTGATCCTGAAATCATGTTTTTTTGTCATGTTTTAGTCCTTTCGTCTGTTTAACCATTTTGTTGATCGTTAATTAGGTTATTTTTACTGAAATGTCCTAAAAAATATCATGAAATTACACATTTAATAGATATATAGTCACCAAACTTTTAATAAATGTATGAAAAAGTCCTTAATTTTTTTCTTGGTTGAACATCACCATGGTCGTCATGAGAAGATGAGGATCTGGTCGTGATGAGAAAATGAACAATCGGCGGTGAACTTTTTCGGAATGGGAGAGAGCCTTGACTACGACGGCCTTCATCTCCTCAATTTCCGATGAATCATGTGCCAGATTGGGTGGCTCGATTCTAGATCCCAGCCCGGAGAATCCACCAGCGGCGAGATCGTCGTAGCTCTCGTCAAGGTTGCCCACCTTGTCCACCTTGACCATCCATCGGTGAACTTGTTGGAGGACAAGCCAAGAACGACGCTCAACAAAGCTGTTCCTTCCGCGACGCCCAGAACGACACCGACGAAGGCTGTATCACAGGCGATCGCTGGTTCAGATCTTGATTCACTCATTCTGCTGTTCGATGGTAATTAAAACAAAAGGTAATTAAACTTTTGCTCCTTTGCTGTTCGATGGTTCACCGGAGAGAGCGTTGGAAAGAGATGAGAGGAGAGAGGAAAAGAGTAAAGTGATAGAGAAAAAAGGTAGGGATTTATATGTAATTTATGTAAAAATTGAATGATCATGGCTATATTAAGCTTGTATTAATTATAGGGTCATTTATGTCAAATACGAAAAAAATTGGAAAAGTTAACAGTTTTTTTTACTGAAAGACCAAAACAGGGCAAAAATCATGAGTTTAGGATTACAATAGGACGAATTCTTAAAACAGGACTAAAATAGGACACGCACTATAGTTAAGGGACTAAAAATGGACTTTACTCATTACATTTATGTAAGAGCACTAGAGAGATGTTTTTTTTTTAATGAATGTTTCATTCGATATCAACCGGCGTTAAGCCGAGAAAAGTAGTTAAAGCAGGTAGAAGACCTAAACAAACTAGGATTAGACTCTAATTCATGGTGAACATTATGTATCCTATTGACCAAACAATTTAAGATTAAGCGACCATGTGAAGAAATAAAACAAACTATAACTAGACTAGTATCCGATAGAAGACACATCAATGAACAAAAATAAAGTTGAAAAAAGATGGTAAACCAGAGTTGTAAACCAACCAAACATTCGTTCTTCAATGAGTCATTTGCCTTGAAGCAGATATCTCCCCACAACATTCCTCGTGACGTGCTCGGTTACCGACCACCTCCGCCAAGCAAATTGCATATTAGCAACTCTAAAAGACCCATACCCTGCGATAATATCCGGAAGAACAGATGAAGGTATTGGCCAAGATTCCAAAAGTACCATCTTGATCCAACTATACAGATGATGTGCCCGAGTTAATTGAAGCAACCGGGTAGTGTAGGGAGACCCTAGACCAACACTACCCGAAAATTCGAGTCTCACTCTCTCAGGCATGGAGAGCCACCTCTCAACCCTGCAGTGTTCAAATCCAACTTTTCCCATTCCTTCTTGCTAGCTACTAAACAAAGACATGACTTTAACCAACCACAAACCACATCGGACACACGCCCCAATCCAAGCCACGACACCAACCAAATTAATCTCAACCAAACACACCAAAAATACCAAGCTCCCAAATCCAATTGCAAAAAAGAAAAATATCCCAGAAACAAAGGTGGACCCAGGTGGGGCCACCCCTTCAGCCACACATCACGCGGACCACCTAGGCCATGCCTTACCGGTGAACTCAAGCCTCCATAGCACAGATCGGATCGAAAGCGCATATGCGTCCTTCTAGCAGCCCTGCCACCCTTTGCCGTCCAGAAAATCAGCGGAGGCTGGTGTAGACCAGTCCTAGTCCGGAGCGAGGGAAGCAAGGCCACCAGACTTATTTTTGACAACCATCGGAGGCGGAGAGAGAGCCACGCCTGGGGAAGGCAAGCGACAGCGGCGAATCGGGTCCCCCTCTTCTGAAAAGCCCAATACCATTGGTTTCGTGATATCCAGTTGCCGGACTCACCGGAAACTCGCTGAGGCAGCACTCCATCAGAGGAGAAAAATGGGCGGCGGCGGCGGAGCAGCAAAACCCTAGGCATGAGAAAAAAACTACTCCCCTCATCCCACTATGATTGTACCGTTTGACTTTTATACTTGTGTTTAACTCAATTTTTAACTAGGAAGGATTTGTTAAAAAAAAATTAAAAAACTATATTTAGAAACTAGACACATTGAAATAACATATGAATATAAAATATTCGATTTTATATATCAACATGTAGAAGAAAACAAATTATAGATTAAATGCTGAAAATGAAATGGAACAATCTTTATGGGACGGGGAGTACTAGAGAGAAGTTATTGTTGAATGAATAGTAACTTTTCATGGTATTTTGAAAATATTAGGTTATTTTCAAAATATCATGATATTTTGAAGGGTAATTATCATTTATCCTCTTGAGATTTGGTATAATCTTTACTTTAGCCCTCGTATTTTTGAAATTATCGAAAAATCCCTATCAGGTTTGATAAAACCTACAAAAAAACTCCTGAACCATAAACACCGTTATAAGTTCTGTTAAATATTAGGTTTAATTATTAAAACTATACTCCAAATTTATAAAAGCTAACAATTTTACCCTAATAATTTTAGATCTATGATTTGTACCCTCAACCTCACCTCAACCCAAACCAACCCACCGTCAAACTCCGGCCTCCACCTCCAACTTATTAATGACCAGATAAACGGAAGACGTCAAAATTTAGGTACCCAATCCAACAACTTACAACTTCTGTCTCTAACATTTTAAATTGATAATTTTGTAGTATTATTATATTTTCAGTAAACAATTTTCATGCAAGTAATAATTTAACATACTTTTCTATATTTTCTATGAGTTTGACTGTGTTCCTCTTTGGGAGGATATTTGAGAGAAAAATTAAATTTCTAAAAAAAAGAAAAATTATGAGAGGAAATATTTAAGAAAATAATTAAAGATTAGAGAAGAAATTTTAAGCTTACAAAAAAGTTGTATTAATTTATGGTATGGCACTGGGAAGCCGACACTGCGAGGTGGAGGCCGGAGTTGGACGGTGGGATTGGGTTGGGTGGGGGAGAGGGTACAAATGTTAGACCTAAAATTATTAGGGTAAATTTGTTAGCTTTTAAAAATTTGGAATATAGTTTTTATAATTAAACCTAAAAGTTAACGGAGATTGTAATAGTGTTTATGGTTCAGGTTTTTTTTTGTAGGTTTCATCCGATACCGGTCAAAAAATAGTATGATTTACACGGATCTCATCTCATCCACCGTACCGGTAATACCGCTTACGGGCAAAATTAGAGAAGCTTACGGGCGAAATTAGAGAAACTGACGGTATAGGGACTAAATTAGAGAAAAACTGCATCGTGGCATCGTCTGTTCATTCATCACATATGGCCAAACTTCAATTAAATCACTAAGTTTTCACAAATATACAAAATGGCCCATCAATTTGTTTTTTGTCCATAGAGATGGAAATGTGTATAATTATGAATAAGATAATGAAATCTATTAATCTAGTATTTTTGACACATAATGTTTTCCTTGCACATTTTTGACACTTAATAGGTTTAGTCAGACATATTTTATTTATATATATAAATAAAATCGGTACATAATTTCCGGTACATTTGAGACACCTCCGATACACCGGTATTGTCTCGTACCGTTTAAAAAATAGTACGGTGTCCGGTACGAGATTTTGCACCTTGGGTTTCACCAAATCTGAGGGGGGTTTTCCGAGGATTTTGAAAATGTGGGGGACAAAGTGAAGATTATACCAAATCTCAGGAGGTAAATGATAATTACCCTATTTTAAATTTTAAATTATAAATGTATTTTATAATATTTAAATAGATATTCTCATGATGTTTTGAAAATATCATGATATTTTGAATATAAATATATTTCAAATTATTAAAATAGTATTTCTCATGATATTTTGAAATATATAAATATTTAAATAAGTTTAGAAAGTTCAAATACTCTATTAGTCCATAATTATTGTAAGTATATATTTCAAATTAACAAAATTTCTCATGATATTTTGAAATATGCAGATATTTAAATAAGTTTAGAGAGTTCAAATCTATATTGTTTCTAATTGATTACTCCCTCCGTCCCACAAAGATTGTGACATTTTTTTATTGTTTTTATGAAGTCATAGACATGTAAAGTTAAATGATTCATATGTTTCTTATAATTTACAATCTAATCTTTCTCTCTCTCTATATTTATTTTTTTACAGTTTATCTTAATTAAATTTTAAATCAAACACTGTAAATTAAAACAATAAAAAAAATATTACACTAAGAAAGAGATAAATCTAATAGGTTCAGTTTATGAGGTTACATTACATAATAAAAATAAGAATAAATATAGTCGAGTTGATAAATTTATAAAATTATTTGGATAATTTTACATAATAAGAATTATTACAAACATTTAATTAGGGAGGTCCAAATGAAAGAGTTCCAATTAAAAATGTAGCATGAGACTTGAAAAAAAAAAAGAGTAATTATACATGGTGCACAAACACATTATACCATAGGATAAGATAAGGAAAGGAGGAGAACCAGACATGTCGCGTGGCATACGCCGGAAATTTTAGGATTTTACGCGCTGTCGCCGATCGACAAGCAATTTTCACGAGGAGATCAGATTTGGCACGAAATCCATATCAATCACCTTCTTCTTCTGCCAACGGTCACTACAACAAAAACTGCTTCTAGTGACATGTTTAGTGTGACTTTTAATACAAATGTCAGTTAAAGATATACACGGGAAGAAAAAGGACAAGGAGTTAGGAGTTAAAGGGCCACTAAATAATATGGAGTAACTTGTTTTTCCACATAAATATACCAAATAAAAAACAAAACAATCTTCCGAGACGAGCATATTGTGCTCATTCAACTTCTCCACCGGAGATTTGCTTCAGATCACCTTCTTCTTCTCCAACGGCGTCAACCTCTTTCTTTTTTTGCGATGACAATAGATTTTGCTTCAGATCGAACCGATCCTCTTTCATTCATCGCGACGGCTCTCAAATCAGTAATAATCTGCAGATCCTCCTTTTTTCCTGTGACAGAAATTCAGACTCTAGCACATTATCTTCACGAGTAATTATGATGCGTCTGAATAACTAAATGATGCACATTCGAAAAAGTATGATGCACTGTGGATAAATTATGATGCGCCACTATACAAAACTGACGTAATAGAGATATGAAAAAAAATAAAATGCTCAGCTTTGTTCAAGCCAATTAAGATACGCCCACAATAAAGTATGATGCACCG